>OMNV01007968.1:16143-31808 GCA_900303265.1 Brotula barbata | reverse complement strand
CCTTAGCCTCCTGTTTTATTTTTGCTTTCTCGGCCCTTGACAATGCAATAGCTGCTCGCAGAGCACTGGCACCTCTCTTGGAGCCTGAAGTCGATGATGGGTTCAAGTGGCAGGTTGCAGGAAGTGTCAAACACGGCCTAATTCTGTGTGGTTAACGGCTAGGCGTGACACGTGCAGGACAGTGTAAACATGGATTAGGTTGATGTCTCAATCACAGCATGGCAGACTGACAGACAGGCTGCTCTGACAGTGGCAGTAACACGACGGAGCTGCTTCCATTCCATGCAGGGGTTCACACTGCCAATCTACAGTACTGTCCCCAGTGAAGACCTAAAACTCATTGCAGCTGTCACTCTTACGTTTTATATGCAAAACAATATTTTCACTGGAGAAAATCAAGTGTTTGTACTCTGTGTGCAATTCACATTATTGTTTGTTTCCCATAATTTACTGTGGTGGATGACCTGAAGGCAGGATGGACACCAATGAGTCTTTTCAGTCTGTACAGTTATCTATTTATATATATATTTATATATATACTGTATATAATAACAATATATAAGCTTAAGGCAATGCTTGATGTTTGAGAGCTGTTAAAACATCTTAACCTACATTCATTTCAATCGGAAATTTGACGATTTTGGCTTAAGTAAATCCAAGTGTACCAAAATGGAAATATTTCCTCATTTTACATTTTGTACAGCAGCAACTGATTTCTGCATGTTTATGGTATTCAGTGTCACACATGGCCCGTACACTGTACAAATACATACATTCAATACATTTTAGGTTCAGCAGAGGGGTTCAAATCAAATAATGTGAAAGTTATGGGTGGTCTTGAATCTACGAATCTATGTCAACTTGAAATGAAAAACAGAAACAACCCACTGTAGCTGTGGGCCACACACACTATGTTCATCGCTGTTAAAACCTAAAGAGCATACTTTCTAATTCATGTTTATGAATGCATATGGATTTGTGATTCAAAATTTGATATATGACTATGAAGGGATGGAATATGGACAGTATGGAAGGGTTAATTAACTAACAGATCTATCTCAGTGACCATAATGTGACCCAATCTTCAGTAAATGACTAGCTGGGTATTAAGAGAGACATTTCACTGAATATGGATGGAAAGAGCCCCACGATGTCTGGCAACCATTCAAGGCTGAAAATAGAAAGCCATGCAAAATAAAAAGCAAATAATTATATCCAGCTTTAAAGCCTCTATTAGTGCAATTCTGTATGAACACATGGAAAATTGCACACTTAGTAATTTGTCCATTTGATTATGACTGCTGAGGATGTGTGATTAAAATAGCGTGATTATACCTATTGTGTTGTACTCACACTCTCACCAGAACAATTAATATATCGGACAATTGTACCGACAGCTTGATTTTGACTTGATATGAATAACATGTACTGTAGTAAATAAATACAGTGTTTCTTTTGTTAAATTCATTGAAATTAGCTCTATTATGAGCTAAAAGTTCAAACTATTAAAACGACAACCACACAAATTCTCTTAAGATTGTACAATTGTGTGGAGCATTTAAAGGGCCACTCAAGACAGTGCTAACAAAACATCCTTATTGAAACTCATTGCCACATTGTTAAAGAAGAAATAATACAAATTGCTATACACTTGGAAATTTTATTGAGCACCGTCTTACTCCGCATGCAAGACAACGTCACACTTCTGAGGGCCAGTGAGAAGCTTTTCTCAGCCTCAAGCTCTAGTGTCAAGTGCTGCAAACAATATGCACTCACAGCAAGCACTGCTCGACTCAGGAGACGGCATGCTCCAATGAGTGTGCTTTACTGCAACTATTTCTGATTGACAAAGGCCTGTGTAACTCACCATTCACTTTGGCACATAGTCTGCTTTATCTGTATATCTCGGTGCAAGAGCAAACAAACGAGCAGAAAATAACTCGCTCACTTGGTCCCCACGCAATGTCAGTCAATTGGACAAGTGTATGCTGTGTTAGGGAGCTCAGAGCTGAACTAATCCAGTAAATACAACAAAAGCCCAACCTGAGAAAAATCCTGTGTGGAGATCCAGTCTCTAACCACAGGAGGACAGCAATCTAATGACTCCAAAGCAAGCATGAAGTGTTGAATCCTCCTCTGTCATAAGAACAGCTGAGCCCAGGATCAGTGGCGTAGCTTATTACATGTCGTAGTGATCTATAATCGTGTTTGTTGCTGCACTCTGCGGTGTCATTAGCTAGTAACAAGTGACTACCAGAAATATTAGCCGCCTTAGCAGAAAGCCACGTTGAAAAGGACGTCACTTGAAATTCATAATAACCACATGAATGCAACTGTTGTCGGGGATTGAAGTCTTTCAATAGCTGTCTTGCCATCATCGCACTCATCATACCAAAGCATTATACTGAACAAAAGAGCTAAAGACCAATTATTGAAAGATCCGCACAAACTAGTGAGCTTGCTAAACATTACAACTCTAGCCAAATTCCCAATCTGCCTCTATTAATTAAGCCATTTAATCATCCACCGCACTAATTGCATAATTAAATCACTGCCTCCTGGGTGTTACTGATGTGTGCAGGGAGCAATCTGGCGCAAAAATACCACTCATCAACAATGTGGGCTGGTTGATAATGGTAATGGACGGAGAGGACCACAGCAACTCATCAAGGACAACTTGCCTTATAAATACAAAATACAGTAGGTTATGGCTAATGTTACCATAGCATTCTGGATCAAATCAAGGCGGCGTCGCAATTAAACATTCGCCAGGAGAGTTTGGACGGCCAGATCCAAGGTAGTTTATTATCATCATACAAGTACAATGGAATAATGTTCGACGGAGAGAGTTAACACACAAAAAATAGGCTAATAATGTTGAAAAGATGTACCTACTTGAAACCTACAAATTCAACAGAAATATAAACCAAAAATACAAAGAATGTAATCTGGAGTGGTGAGCAGCTGTTGCATCCATTTTATCATCATTCATCATTTTTCCATCATTTCATTATTGACATTTGCTAGCCAAGTTATTCAAATATGCAAAAATGCAGTTTAAAGAAAACCATAAAGGCTGTTTATTAATTATGTAAGACACATCTGAACAGCACGTCCTCACCAAGTTGAAGTAGTTTTGATACTTTTTTAATTGTTTATTTAAGTCTATATTTTTCAAACATCACATCCAGTCTTTTAATTCTTAACATTTAGCCAGTGAGAAATACTTCATTCCCTGTATGCATACAAGTAATTCCGCACATTCCTGCATGAAGATTTAAAAAAGTAATTCATGCAAATAATTTGACCTTCTAAAATAAACAGCGTGTATCTATAAAATGCACATCTTTGCTCAAGCAAAAATCCCCAAACTGCGCGTAATATAAACAAGTAACAATGGAGATTGTGATTCCACGGCACAAAGGACGCAGCTCCTTATGTAAATTCAACAACAAGCTGTCACCAAGTCCTCTAGTTTAGCATAACATTGGTCAGTCGACATGAGTGTGACCGGCACAAACACCTTGTGTGTTGGCATTGTTGGCTGGCTCGTCTCAGCACAAGACTCGGTAGCTACAGCCAAGTGGTTAAATTCCTGAAGAGCCTGCAGAAGAAATTAGTATGTAATGGCTACACTCTGCAAGAAGAAAGACCCATTATGGCTTTCCACTGACTGTACTTGGCTTTCATTTGTGAGCTAAATGGATGCGCGTGAAGGTGAGAGTTCACTAGCCATTCAAGTATTTGGCTTTAACTGGCTCCAGCACTCTTGCTTTAATTCAAGCAGAAGGACAAGTATGAATAATCGCTCTGGATAAGACTCATCACAACCAGCAGCATGAGTCACACACACACACACACACACACACACACACACACACACACCCATCGCACCCTTCAGCCGCCACCCCACCCTCAAAATGGCTGCTGAAGCTTAATGACAAAATACCATTTAAATCATGCCTTTTAATTTGCCTGCTTTTGTCGCTTCTATCTGATTTCGGTTTGTTAACCGCACACTGTATTATTTTGATGCAAATTTCCTCCCAGCTCATCTCAACTGGCTCTAATTTCACGTCTGTTTATCAGAGCTAGAGAAAATAGCAAGGGAGAAATGGGTAACTCTAATCAATGTAAAATAGAACACAAAATATCCCATGATTACAAATCCACAAAGGCTGGCAGCCTGCACAGAATTGAGCCTGTAGGATACAGTGGCCCGTGTGGCACGATGGAGACAAAGAGACCACACCCAGCTGACATTTTTGGATGAGTTTTTAAAAATTCTGTATTTGAAGGGAAATATCTTCTTTTCCGCCCACAACAAAGGAGTGTGTGCTTTATTCAAATACACACGACGGAACAGCCAAAACTGCTAATACAAGTTCCCAAGGGTGTTCATCCCATGTAATATATGCACAGGCTAATTTATTACACTAGGACTAATTTCCATTGCTTGTGCTTGGTGTTGCCTCGCTAATTATGGAATGTTTTTTTCTTTTACCGTTTTTTTTTTCTCCCTGATTCATAATCACGCATCCACATTCAGAAGCAGCATCTTTGCAAATGAGATGAGGCCTTGCCATTTGGCATTCACAGACCCCCACACCCAGGTGAGCCCACAGCCCACACAGGGCACCGCTAACGCTGCTTTTCCTCCTTAAAAAAAAGAAAAAATCCCACCCTCCCAATCACCAGCGCTTGGATCTTTGATGGGCTCTGAATCCAGAACTGCTATGACCATCTCAGAAGTATCAGATACGCTGGTGTGTAATTAGACTTGGGACTTTAATTAGGAAAAGTTAACTGTCAGATAAAAGCTGTCACATCTGTGATACGTACTGCTGGTTCAGTGGATGGATCCCTGGGGGGTCTGCATCAAAAGGCCCTTCCCTGCTGAGCAGACCCACTCTAGCATGTTCTCATGCGCCAAATCAGGCCCTGTGAGTGGCAGTGGATGTGAGGGGAGGGAAAAACAGAGACACAGACACAAGTTAACTGCAAAAGAGAGACGATGAGAAGGAGGAAGAGAAAGAAGTGAGAGAGAGAAGAAAAGAAAAATATCGCAGAGTTGCTCGGATGCTTTTTGTCTCGTTAAATGGAGAACATGGCACAGACACAAAGGGATCTGAGGGAAAACAATGTCGTGTAACAAGACATCACTGGCTCATCATTAGCAATTTGTTGTGGGCATAATTTTCCCCTGCCCCTTGCATAATAGGTGCCCTGGGATCTTGCCGATGCTTTTGTGTGCCCTCATTTGGCTATTTATTTACTTGGCTTGTGTGACAAAAGAGATCTGGCCACCTCAAGCGAGAGCCAAGATAACACTGTTATAGCTCCACATCACAGCCCTATTAAGATGGAGCTCCTTTAATTGACTCCCTTAGCTCATTGCCTGACCTGAGTCTCACTGATCCCACCCAACTAATCATAGGCCTCATCTCACAGGGTAAATGCAGCTCAGAGCACCGTGAGCTTCTCCCTCAACTTATTTGGCTGCTGCCTTTGCGCCCACTTTTTTTGTTTGTTTTTATGCATCACGTGCTGAGTGAAGCTCTTAAAAAATAGATTGGGAAGATTGAATATTGTACATATTGATTGAGTTGCGCTCCGTCTATTTTCAGTTGTGCACTCTCTCCGTGGTGTTAAATGTAACAGCTGCAAACTGCTGTAGCAGTGCTAAATATGGTGAAACGGCTTGACGGATATCGCTGCCATTAATCACAAAAGCGAGGAGAGAGAAAGCCTTATAATTTCATTGTGTGTGTTTCCTGTTTACCCATCTCCACAGATGGTACGGCTGACAGCGCTCCACAGAGAAGCTCTCACACTGTCGTTCCATCGCCTCTGCTTTCTGTGGCCCTTTTGTAACAGCGTAGACATTGAGCTGTCATTTACATTCAGCAGACACGTACACTGGGGATGGATGGATGGCCCGAGTCATGACAACAACGCAGCTATTTGGAAAAACACTGCGGTATTTCTGGAAATGGAAAGAAATTGATCATGGTTCAGTACTGAAGGATTGCAACGAGTACAATGATGTGCACACAGTGCCTGAGGACCCTCTCACTTCCTCTGACGAACCCCTTTTTCCATCCATTCTCCATCATTCTGTTTGAATGACAGCATTCACATTAGTATACGGTCCGTGCTGTAACTGTATTTCGATTGTGTCTGTTGTTGAGGAAATGAAAATCAACTATTTGACCTTTGACAATCACAAGTGGCTTCTCGTTATGCTCTGGCCCAACAGTGGCCTTCAGACTAATGGTCCTATAGGATCCTTTCATGCACCATTCTCTCTTTACTTTCTCACAAGTGTTAAGCCTTCATATCGAGCCTAAACAGCCTTAATGTATTCTGTTCATAGCATAGCTAGTATTTGCATGAAATTTGTCAGGCTTACAGCCATTCCGCCTGTTGTCAGTTCCTCCTCACATGTATGTTAAATGTATGTGCATGCACACGGCAGACCTTTAACACAAAGCTCTGCCTCGGCAAGGCCAAAAGGGGCGATAGTGAAATCGATTGCTACATTGTATTTCACACCCTTTCATCAGGCTCGGCTCTAGTGGCTGGAACGCTTGTGATTTCAAAAGCACTTAACATACGCCAGCCCCTTTGTTCAAAAAGCAAACTACTTCTGACAAGACATCAATGCAAATAAAACCAACTAGCTGAGTGAAGGAAAACTCAAGCTGAAGAACAACCAAATTACCCGTAGTTAATACGTCTTCATTGCCTCACTCTCGCTGTCTTTCTCTCTCTCTCTCTCTCTCGCTGTCTCACTCTCTCGTACTGTCTCTCCGTCGCTCTCTCGCTCTCTCTCTCTCAAAGATTGTCGGTGCTAATGATTTTCTGGGTATTATAAAGGAGGCAGCCACTGCTGTCACTCTGGATATGAAACAAGAAAACAGATTATTGTCGAGATCACCCACTGTGAACACCAGAATGATACTTAAAAAATAATGATGTTCTTAACCATACTCATTAACAGCACAGTGCCAGTAAGAACAATACTCTCTTCCTGGAAAGCCAAGCAGATTTCAAATTAGAGCACAAAGTAGAGAGGCAATCAGTTTGGAAAAACACTGAAGATGGAAATGAAGCAGTCCGTGTGGTTTTATTTTGTTCCCAAGCACAGGGATTTGTGTATAGTAGCAGTGATTTAAACTTACTGAACGTTTGGCCATGGTTATTGTTGTAAACGCTGCATCGTTTGTATTTTTTTAATCACAGCTAATGCATGAATGACGCCCATAGAAAATATCATCCTTACTGAAGCAGATGTTGCCTTCGTATCTACCTATAATCTGCATGATGGGCATCTAATTACTTTGATGGTAACCGTTCCTCATTTCAAACATCATCTTTGTGTTTAATTCATATGCATCTGTCCTATCTATTCATTAGCATTACAGAAGAAAGTTTAGTGTTTGCAGTTTAACAGGAACAGGAAGTCAGGCTCAAGAAGGTGCCAATGAATAACGAAGGCCTTATTGCCACTGGACAGGCGAAGGATTCAATACAAAGCAGACAGTAAAAGAAGTTCAACGTTCCATAAGTCAACCTTTGTCATTGAGTGCTTTCCTGAATAGGACAACGAGGGACAGAGTGGGATTGTTCAGTTGTTGCCAAGCCGAAATGATTCTTTGTCAGCCAGGCATAAATAACATAGCGTTGATTGTTCTGTCAAAGTTAATCTGACAGCTCGGGGAAGCAGTCATTTATCTAATGACAGAGTTTCTATGACGACAATCGATGGCTTCAGCGGCTTGGTGTGTGAGAGAGAGAGGGTGTGTGTGAATGCGGGGGTAGGAGTAATGAAAAGGCAAAACATTTACTCTATATCCATTTGCTGTGTTGGTTGAACACAGTAAAACACTTTCAGGCGCAGACAGAGATTCAGCTTTGACTCTAAAGATATTCTCGGTCCTCCGTCCATAATTAAAGATCTATTCTTTGTCATGGTCATGAATGATACGGTGAAAATGCAAAGATTTCGACATACTTTCATCACCTTCAGCACGTTTAAACTGTGAACTTTAGTTTCACTTCACTGATTCCATGTGTCTGTTTTCACTGTTGGGCATAAGCACAACTAATTTGGGTATATTTTGGTAAATTTTACATTTATCAAAAACCTGATGATCCAAATTCTGTCTGATATATCTCACCGAGATATAGTAGAACTGTCACAAATACTCTGCTCTAAGCGAATAGTCGAAAAAATCAAGTAATCGTTGAAATTAAAATTTCAGTATTCATGTAATTGAGCATTCTGTAATATGTTGGAAACGAAAGTCTGTGCGGTTGACGATATGAGCAAGAAAACAACCAAAACATTAGCTTTTGGGGAACATTTCACACAGAAACCAACAGGTAATACAGCTGTGTTTGGACTATGCAACAGATACCTTACGTATCCCAACAGCACAAGGTCTACGGAAGATGCTAATTGGTTGTCGGGTTGCTAATTAGCTGCTGGGTCACTAACTAGTTGCGTTGTTGCAAGCTAACAGCTTAATTGCGAGTATTTTAATCTTTTGAATGTGATAACATAGTACAAAACAACAGGCAGCCGTCACAATCCCCGCACTGCGAGACCAACGAAAATCTAACATTACCACAGAGCTCACGCCACGTGATCACGCCTTAATGTAACGATACACCACCAAATGAAAATAAAAACAATAAGAGGTCATTTAATATCTGCTACTCGATTATTAATCAGAAAAAGCACATACTAATTATATATTTACTAAGATACTACTTCTCATATTTTTCATGAGACTGATAGCACCATCTTAAATAATATTTCTCTGATAGATATAAAACACATCTCTTATCGTGAAGAGTTGTGTGGTTTTGTCGCTCCTGTAGATGCATTCCATGCATTGGCGAGTCCTGCTCACATTCACCTTCTGAGGTCATTCAATAAAAACCTACATGCAGGTGGGAGGGGTGAATTTCTGCTTAATGACGTTTTTGTCTTTTTGCATGGTGTCTGGTTCTGGGGGGAGCAAAACACATAGTAAGCATCTTGTATTATATTTAAGAACTCATCTATAAATGGAGTCAGAAATACCTCCACTCTTGGACTCTTCAGAACACTTAGTTAAATACTCCTATACTCTGTTTTTGTTGCGCCAAGCAGGTCATCGCCGTGGCTGTCGAACTGTATGTCCTTGATGCTTCGTAACTACCACTATGCAGTTCTGGAGTAGATTTAAGTATTGATGGAAAGCCGTCCTTGTATGCCTCTATTATCCAAGAAATGCACTCTATATAAATTCTTTTCCTTAATATCTTTGCTCGGACTTATTGCTTGCCCCAAGAAAAAAATTAATGACTGCTACCGGCACCGCTCTTTATTGTGATATCCGTGCCTCGTAATGGAATGTATTGCTTCTGTGAGAATGCTGAAAATTGTCAAATGTATTTTGGATTATTTTTCAAACCATAATGAGCCGAAGGGGAGAGTGCAGCACTGAATGACCCTGTAGCTCTGGGGAACAACTAACAGCAATGAATTAAAATATTTTCTTAACAGACGTCTGGGTGCATCCATGTCAATGATTTTAACATCCTATTACTGCTTTGGACATCCTGTGCAGTATCTATCTGAATTGTCAGAACTTGCCTAGTTTCTTTATGAAATGAGGACATTAAGAAAGACTTACAGTCCATATCTGCTTCAGCTAATGTCCAAGTGTCCTGATACCTTGACAGAATGTCTCAAATAGGGTACATGCTAGAAAAAGAGAAGTTTGTGAAAGAGACTGATACAGAACCGTGACAAATATCATCCGTAACATTAAAATGGCCCCTATTGTCATTACGGACAGAGAGATTAAATTCATCTCATCAGACGTAAGTATGACAGGTGCCTCAATAGGCTGATGCCACGCGGCAAGCCAAGAAGATTAGCAGGGCACTGATATCATTATTTCCGCCTATCAGGGATTCAGCAGGGAGGCAATTGTAATTTCTAGGCTTATTAGTCCACACTCGGAGGAGAGAAAGCAGAGTGATAAAGCTGACTGTGACAGCCGGGCATTCCAGCACCAAGTGCTGTCACTGTGACACTTACCAAATGCCAGTGTGCCTCTGTCCCTGTAATCCTGCCTAATGGAGGTTAACACACAATACAAAGAGGTCCTCATCAATGATCAAAACAATCCACACATTTGCATTTTAAAGTTATAAGAGCAGTCAGATAGGAAATAAAATTTAGGCAGCTAGTTGTTTGTGGAAATGAGGAGTGGGAGGGTGAGGGGGGATTTATTGGGCTCATATGCGCGGCGATGCAGCGTGCAACGCGCGCATACACATGTCGAGTATATTTTAAAGTTGTGTGGAGAAGTGGAGTGAGCATCTTGAGTGTAGCAGACAGGCAGATTCTCTTGAAAATGGGAGACATCTGCCTCTCCTGCCGGGGCAGCCTGTGCCAACGCCAGCCCCTGGAGAGAGCCCTGTTCCCAGCACACTAAAGCCCAGAAGTGTTTGTCGAGCCTAATAAATATTGCACAGCGCTCCCTCGTAATCTCATTAATGTTTGTGCATGTCTGTTGGTGGCTGTAGATGTAAACAAGGGATGAGCATTAAGCCCTTAAAAAAAGACGGCTGTCATCATTGCCACCAGCCTCTTCCACGATATACAACTCTGGTTTTTCCTTTAAGCCAGGGGAACAACTGAAAGACCGAAAGCACACAAGCTTACTATCTGAGCTCCCTAACACCTGACTTCATCTGTAGTGAGATTTGTCGCTGTAAATCCGAGCATAGGGCTGGGATGCTATATATTTGGACCAGATGAAGATATCTGTGGTTCTGTTTGGCAACATGTCTCCTTCATTATGTCTAATTTGTAGACCAAATAGGTGCTTATCGCTCCTACTGTCTGTGATGGCTTAATAATCCCTCACCTCAGTGTGTGTGTGTGTCTGTGTGCACCGGAGAGATGGGGTGCGTGACCGGGACCTTAATATGATTTGTGTGTCTTGGTGTCATGGTTTAACAGTTTTATAAGCCAGCGCTGTGATAAGCATCGTATTATTAGGGAGTTACATATTTGAGTTTTTTTTTTTTTTTCTCAAAGGGACCTACATTGTGACCAATTGTATTACAATACTGGTATTAATCAGCGTCTCCAGGGAGGAGCAGGGGTGTGATTTGCATTGCAGCGGCTGATGGCTCTTCGTTGATATCTGTGTGTGCAGTGTAGCCTTCCCGTGTATTCTCTTCTTGGTGGAAATCTAGAAATAATCTGAAGGGTTCTGAGCACCTTAAATTATCAAGAATCACTGTTATCATGCTTGATGACAAATAGTCAAAGGGGACTGGTGATTGCTTCAAAATCATTAAATATCGTCTTGAGTCTCTTGACGTGTTCCTTCGTTCTGTGTTTTTAGTCTGTGTGTGCGTGTGCGGTAACATAAGGAGTGGCTATGTGAATGGAAATAGAGGTGGGCGAGAGGGCCCTGATGGCCCTGCAATGAAATCTGCCCGAGCTTGCCTCTACCAGCTGCAATTATCATTAAGCCTCCAATGGAACTGGTCCACTCCAGAGACACCTAAAAGCCGTCGTAGACCCACACATAATATTGTATTAAATGGGACCAAAAAAATCAATACACAATGCAAATGAAAAGCAGGGGAGTAGGATCCACTCAGTATGCATATTTCCTGTCAAGTACACTTTCTGACCCACTGAACACCATCCGTGGCGGAACTCAGTACTTTTGAAAATTACTGATGATCTCTTGTTATGAGCCCCTATCTGCCTGCCTGGCACTATTTGTGATACGCTTGTCCAGCCGTGAGCGCTGAAAACCAGCTCGCTTCCTCACCGAATTAAAAGAGTTTGTCCATGAACTGCGGAGAATGTGCTGCTTATGTCCTTTTTGTACACAGAAAATGGAAATGCTGATAAATACCTCCTCCCATGAAGCACTTGTTTTGTGGCGGCTGTGTGCGGCTCACAACGACACAAGAGAGCTAATTATGAGAAGGATGAGCTGGGGTGAGGAACAGGGTGGGTAACTACTTATTTTCCTGCCTTTCTTTCTATTGTATGGCGATATTATTTCTGGGATGTAAACATTTGTGCTGCATTTGTGTGTGTGTGTGTGTGTGTGTGTGTGTGTGTTTGTGTGTGATTGGAGGGTCTATACAGTACATGGAAGAACTACTCCAGCGGGAGGGAAGGAAACCTCTGAATGCATGTGCTCCGTTAGTGCAAACAGATAAGTGCTTATCATATACCTGGAGCTAGGAGGTCATATCCAATATTGCCAAGCAATTCCTCCAAGCCCACTTCCCGTGCTTGAATTTGCAATCTTAACTGGTAGGGTGGTCCTATCTATTGTGAACAGGGCACCCAGTAGGTTGTCACGGTATTCTCTCTGAGGCCCACATTCACGCCAGCCCATTTATTCTCTCTCTCTCTCTGTCTCTCTTTCTCTCTCTCTCCTCTGTATGTGTGTGTCTCCCTCTCTCTCGCTCAGTTTACTTCAAGTCACGCACAAGTCACTGACATTATTTTTGACACATTTTTTACGTACTGGAATTAGAATTTCACATCATATATCTAAAGTAAGGGGTTAAAGGAATATTATCTTTGACCAAATGGTGGACAAATTCTAAAGATACAAACAAAAGAACATTTGTTTGTTTTGAGTTTTTTCATCATTAGAATAACTAAATTTCCACTTTTTTCCTTATTTTTTTTTCTTTTTCTTAGGTCCACCCAGGCCAGGTTTTGTTAAATGTTTACACTTTTTAGTTTCTTTTTTCTTTCTTCTCTGAAGGACAAATGAGGTAATTTAATTATTTTTTATGAAAAGAATGTTAGAATATCCTGCTTATTCAAATATTGAGCCTAACTGCATTTTGTTCCATGTTTAGTTTTTTAAATAAATAAGTAAAATGATAAATAGTATTCTTAATGCCAGCAATATCCCTTTTTGACATTAGCTATCACTAGTGCCACAACAATTACACTCAGGACTGATAACGGCATATATAAAAAAAAAAAGAAATTATTGTTATTTGACTCTTGTCAACAAATGAAATATGCTTTACATAAATTATCCAGTAACCTAAAATGAGTAGTTCAACATTGAAAAACATACAAATATAATTCATTATAATATCATAATAATATATTGTAATAATAATTATAATGCAAAACTTTCAGTTAAAATGCTTTTTTGTCTGTTATATGGTTATTGTCTGCACAATAAACCATAGAAATAAGCAGCATCATCTTTATCACACATCCATTTCATCATCACAAGGCAGAAATTAGCTGTTATCTAATTAGCCCCCAGCTAACACACTTGTAAAATGGGACTTTACACAAGAGCAATATTAGTCACCATCACTGATGTGGTCTTTTTCTCTCCCTCTTGCATTCTTTCTCACACTTTCTTTTTTCCAGCCGCACCTCAGTAGTGGAGAACATTTGTGCATTTCTTTTAGGTCAATGGTTATGATGCAAACTCATTATATGAAAGGTCAGACCCATACATAAATGTATACCAGGCGGCAGCATGCGTGGTCGGTCCCAGAGAAGAATCTCAGGATACTTAAAGGACGTCGCCCTGGGAAGAGAGAAGGGCAGACCTCACAGGAGGTTCACAGGAGCTGACTGTCTGTCAGTCTCAACCCGTCAACCAATCCCATGTCTCACTTCACTGATTATGCACACTTCCCAGACCGCACTGGAGATACTCCACAGGGAGAGGGGCAAAGAACCACGGTTTTATATGGCGATGTATCTAAATAATGATGTCGAAGGAATGAACATGGATGCCCATTATTCCCTTTGGAGTTTTGGTTCATGGCCTGTCGCATCTCTGGCAAAGGCTCCTGTCTCTAATGACCCATGTCAAAGACTACCCCACGCTGCTATAATGACATATCGTACCTCATCACAGGCACCACACTAACAATTAGAATCATATATATATATATATATATATATAGACACTATATATATATATCTCTATATATCTATGGAGGGAGAGAGCTCTCCTGTCAGACCAGGTCATTATTATAACAAATTGATGTGGTGTTGAGAGACAGAGAGGTAGAATGGGGACCTACCGAGCCGAGCAGAAAAAGAGGGCAACAGAAGGGGAATATGTCCAAGCACATAGCACAGAAATGAGAAATGACTGAAGGCACCTAGTGAGGAATTGTGCTATCAGTGCTTCCAACACAGCATTTCATTCTTCATACAAGTTATTGTCCATTCACAACCTTGCCCCTTAAAGAGTCATATCCTGCCCTGTTTGGCTAAAGAACACTTTCTGTCTGTATTGGTCCTGTCACTCCCCTCTTGTTTAGCACAATGGAGGGTTTTAAGCTTCCACACTAGATGTGTAAAACTCTTCCCACTCTGATGTGGATAGGGCAAGGACCACCAGCATACTTGGCCCCACTGCCCCATGATGCGCACAAAACAAAAGTGCATTGAGAGTCTCCCCGGTTTTTGTTCCGCAACCTTGAGGTACCAACACCCACAAGGCACTGGACTCACTTCCTGTGCTGCACTTTTGCTGTATATTTATTACCCCAGTCTGCCAATAACATGTCCTTCGAGCTCCAAGATGGATGTTTGCTGAATGAGTTAACCTTGTGTATATTCGACGGTGGCTATTGGTGGTCCACTTCTTTGAGGCTGACTTAGCACAAAGGCGCTTTTTGTAAATGATTTTCTATCCTTTCCTTGTGCTCGTCTTGTTCTTCTTTGTTTCCTGGTTTCCAATCTCGTTTACCAAAGAAGAAGACGTACCCTAAAGGGAGGCTTTTCAAATCACAGCCTTTTTATTCTCTTTCCTGCACATTTTTTTATGCTTCCACAGTATCTGCCACCAGTCCCAGCCCCCAGTCTCAATCATGCGCCCAGCCTCCCTGCCCCAGCCCTGCCTGTCCTGCAGCAGATTTAGCTTTTGTTGGCTAGTGTTAATAGGATTAAAATGGGTTACTAGCTCAATCACAGAGAGCTTCAAACCGTCCCTAAATGTAAGTATCTCATGGGGGTCGGGGGGCATTGTGGCCCTGTCTCTCCCCCTCTGGCAGCCCTCCTGGCCAGAGCAGAAACCCCAGGCCTGATGGGGGTGGTAAAGGTTTGGCCACCGGGAAAATCCGCAGGATTATGTCAGCACTCATTACAATGTACACAAAGACCACAGGATCAGTAGGAGCACAAATGGAGCATTTAAGTCAAATAGGGTGGGCCGGAGGATTCTCTGCTTCCACCCTGACATTGATTAGCCTTTGTGCTCTGCGACTCCCCACATTCAGACTGCAGCCACGGCGTTACTGATAGGCAACGTCTGAAGTTGAGGCTACACCAGCTCTCACGCCGCAGCGAACCTCATCGCTGAAACAAGCAAGATAATCTGTAATCTGTGATTTTTTTTTGTATTATGTACGGAAAACCGCAAATGATGTAAGCAAAACTGGCTTCATAAAAGTTTAGTTAAACTTGAAACTAGCAGAACAATTCAGTCTTCAAAAAGCTCTATCTGACCTTTAAGACAAAATCAAATGAAACTTTGAACATTAATTGGCTTGAAATGGAATTAGTTGCCCTTTAATTTGGATCATTTTAGATATCATTGTCTTGTAAAAGTCATAGTCAGTCC
>OMNV01007968.1:0-10000 GCA_900303265.1 Brotula barbata | reverse complement strand
CTATTCACGCAAAACTCAATGAAAAGCATAAACCCGTGTTTCCTTTTAGATACCAGATGAAAGGTGAAGCTCGGTTCAACTTGTCGGTGAAGTTACATTAAGGGTGTTGTTTCCCTTAACAGGTTAATAAAAATAGTGACAGCAGTCACTATTTCACCGCAGATCGTAGAAGGGGCAGAAGCCTTCCTTTCTTCCTTTCTTCCTTTCTTTGTCTTTGATATATATGCGTTCTATTGTTTCTTTCTACCCAACAGCGTCTTTCTTCAATGTTAGAATTCCAATAAGGATACTGACCGGATAGACTTAAATACCTGAAGGGTTTATTTACAACAAAATGACCTCAGCCTGCATAATAATTACAATAATATTTGTTTTGCTCCTTTGATACTAAGCCCAGTCTGGCCGTACAGCTACATTTACATGTGCAGCAATGGGTCAATATTAGTCTGACTCAGGCCTATTTCACACTGGAGGCATAATGGGGCCACAGAACCGCAGCGGAAAGGCTCACTTTTGTGATCAGCGCCCATGTTAACAGGTTAGAGCCCTCGCACCGCGTGCCATGGCAAAACGTCGCGTCAGCAGAGCATCAATTTAAAATTCGAAGAGCCCGTTTTTTCCACGTGTCCGCTGCAAGCTGAATATGGCAAAACAGCGCCAGACAGGTCCTGTATGAAGGCTTTGTTGATGTAATGATAGCAGACTGAATGAGAATTTTCACGTGCTGTATCCTCTGAGTACAGCACTCTGTAGGCTGAAAAACACAGCCCACAAACTGGGAAGTCACGAGATTCACTCTTTGAAAGGTGAAGCTGGACTACAAGTCTTGGCCAGTTTGAATCTAGCTAATGGTGCTAACACGCGGCTACAAAGGCCTTGGATTCTTGTGGCACACGAGGAAATGAAATATTGTGATTTGTGATATTTCATGGTTGTTGTAGATGTTTATTCCCTCTTAAGGCTCCCTATGTTTACATGCCCTTTAAAAATGGTTATACTGCAATTAAGGCAATAAATTGTTTTGGGTGTTTTCAAATCTTTGGGCCCCTTAATGAGATTGAAATTGCCACTAATCAATGCACAATGTATCTTACTCCGAGTAACAGACCTTGAGTATGCTGTATTGTAAACTTTGGTCTTTTCGTTAGAATTTAAACTAATTCTCACACTTGAATCGCAGTAAGGACAAATACTCTGAATTCTGAGTACATGTAAGCGTATACTGACGGTCTCCAGAGCCTCTGTTGGCTCCTGGTTCCCTTTGTTGACTTTGTCCTGCCTCTCCCCAGTAAACAATCCTCCCAGCTGATAGCATGCCATGTTCTATTTGAAACAATCAGCACTCGTGCCCCTCTTAAGCATGCCAGGCCAATCAAAAGATGGGGGGAAGACAACCAGAGCCGTGCAGCTGTCCTCTGAACAGAATGAAATACTTCCGGGCCAGTGGGTGTACCATAAATGGAT
This sequence comes from Brotula barbata, assembly GCA_900303265.1. Taxonomy (NCBI): domain Eukaryota; kingdom Metazoa; phylum Chordata; class Actinopteri; order Ophidiiformes; family Ophidiidae; genus Brotula; species Brotula barbata. The sequence continues at coordinate 8,536 of OMNV01007968.1, read as the reverse complement.
CATTGTGCTCTCCCAAAATACCTTCAGGATCACACAACACCAGATTGTGAGCCAAATGACACCCCTACAAATCACACATTTACGGTCACCCCCAACCCGTTTCTCTTCCTGGTTGTTGTCTGAGAAAGAGGAAGGAAAGACCCAAAAGGATGGAATGGCTCCAGTATCCCCTCCTACCTTTTCTCAGCAAGAGGGCTCTGGTTGATGCGGACTCAGCGTGTCTAGCCGCCAAAACACTCAACATGCCATAGTAGTCTGACGGGTTGCTGAAAGCGGGTCTGCATTTTAATATTCAGTGCACCAATTCATTAACATTCTATACAAGCCTACAATAGAGACTGAAGAGGCTCTGACCCTCCAGTTCCCCTGATCAAGGTCAGTAACTAAGAAAATAAAATCTGAATTCCAACCTGGCACACAATTGGATCCCCCTCCCCACAAAAAAAGGGAAAAAATGATGATAAACACATTCATCATGTCTCTCAATAGGGGCACTTTGAAATGAAAAGACTGTGCTTCAAAAGTAAAAAATATTTTGATCTTACAAAATGAAAAGGCAATCTCTTCTTCAGGACAAGGATTTTGCAAAGTACTCCTGTCACTATGGTGACCCCAGTAAAATTTAGTATTTTGTTAAAGTTTTAAGTTTCCTATTTTGCCTCCTGCACACACACACACACACACACACACACACACTCACACACTCTCTCTCTCTCTCATGCCCGCACTCATTCATATACACACACAAGGCCTGGAAAGGTTCTGACAAAAGCTCCACGTATTTGCAGTTTACTCCAATGGGTTTTACAACCGGTGCCAACTGCGGTAGGCAGCGTCTTTAAAAGGACACTCCCACCATTCACATCCTGCACATATGGACACACACAGAGAATAAATCCAACGGAGCAGTCGATTGTGTGTGTGGTTGGGTGGAGTGACAAAGGGTGAGCATGTTGCTAACACGTTCCCTGTCAGTAAAGGGGTTGTATGTGGGCAGACACAAAGCTTCATTAAAATACATACAGAGTCGGTGCTGCTCCGGTGGGTGGGAAAGATGCTCCATCAAGATGTCGTTACAACAAGACTGTCTCCACCCACTGGCATGTATCTCCCTCACACTGTCCTCCCCCCATGCCTGGACAGCACAATGGCAGGCTCCTTTATAGGCAGCGTGGACCGTTCCCTCCATTCCCTGTGAGGTCAGGGCCTAATCCTCGGGGAGTTCTCACATTGTGTTTTAGCGAACTGGGGTCAAACTGTTTGAAATGAGGGGGTTTAGTTAAACAGCTATTAGGCAGGCCCAGTGTGTTGGGTTGCATTTGATTTATGTGCAAAGCTGTTGTCTTCAGCTGTCCCAGTGTTACGCAGCGTATTGGGCTGCATGTTACGCGAGCGCTGTACGTGTTGCTGCGAACAAAAAAAAACTCCCATGACATACGTCGACCAATATAAGACACATTAACCCAGTGTTCACCTCGACACATGTCCACCTACGCGGACGGAGCGGATAATATTTCACATTTGTTCCCGTCTCGGCCACTAAGAGGCGCTGTGTGGGGCAGTTGTACATAAGAATAAAAGTTGAAAGTGTAGCCGTGTCGTCAGTAGTGCCATGCGGCCCGCTGCCCTGTTAGTGAGGCTGACATTCAAAGAGTTGGGACGCCTGCAACAATCCCACAGCCCCCTGCTGCGAGAAGACATTTCGCATGGCTGCCCAGTGCTTTGATACGGCTCTTGTGATCCTTGCTGGCTTTGCTTTGAGAAAGCGCGCACACAGCACAGAGCCATTGCCATTATATACCATTTGAACACACTGCTTTTTATATATTCCAGAATTTTTCCATCATTGTTGTCACGAAATCGCCCCGCTTCATCTGCGCCGGAGACGCGCGTTCTATGGAAATTTGCCTTATTTGATGCACTTTTCTTTTTTTTTGCCGTCCTCGTACGCACGTTTGTTTTCATTTCTGATCTCCATTTTTAGAATAACCAAAGATGTTTAACGCAGCGGTTGTACAGGAGAAAGACAAACCTCGCCCGCTTCTCTAAACGCTCCCTCTTGTCGTAACCAGATAGAAAATAATTAAAATATGGACCGGGTCCTCATGTCACTCATTAATAACAAGGCTGTTTATTATAGCAAACTGTGACTGCAGACACTAAGCAGTAATGCAGGTTAGTGAATTCGCAACCCACTTTCAAGACTAAAGGCAAACAAGCTCCAGTAATTACCGAGGCACAAAACAGTCATTTCTCTGAGCAAGGGTTACTGAATGGTTGCCTATTACTTCACTCTTGCCGCACCAAATGCTTAAGATAATGACCAGTTACTAATTGGTGCTTATACCTTATATCAGTTTGTGCAGAATATAATTGCAGCTATTATGGTGCTAAATAATAATTGGAATTAGCATCGTTTAGTAAAAAACAGGACTAAAGAGAAGTATGGAACATTTTCCATGAAGAGGTCTTGATGTCAAAACACCACCGGTTGATTCATCATTAACTAGAGGGTTCAGGGCAGACTGAATGCCTTTCCAATCATATTGTGGTGTCAGTGCATCTTGGATACCAGCTACTACAAGCGCTAATGTAGCACATTCAAGTGCATGAGCTGTTACGTGTTCCTCAATTGTATTTTATGCCCACATTGTGTGTGTCGGTGCATGCGTATTCACACGTTCACGTAGATGTTTGTGTGTGACATAAAGTGCACAGGCACGGGGGTAGGTCTATATTCTAAGCAGATCACGCTCCCCGTGCTTCAGCAGCCCATCCTTTGTGTTGGCCCTTCCGTCAGCTGTTGACTTCCTAAGTGTCACAGACAGCCGTGTTTCTGTCTGCGCCTCTGTCCACTGCCTTGTCCCGCTCACATTTCTGAAGTCCGCTGACTGCTAATGGCCGTGTCCTGACAAAGAGCCCACTCTGTGGCCACTCTGTGAGGCTAGGCTGAGGGCCAGGGACAATCGGGAGGGGGGGCCCAGGGAAGTGGAGACGCAGGGAGGGCTGCTGGGTGTGGGAAGAGGGAGGGCTGGAGATGGGCAGAGCACCCGGCACTGCCTGCCTCTCTAAACTCATGTCACGCCTGTGTGACAACCTCTCCTCTGTGCTTGTTTGAACTGTCCTTCCCAATTAGCACTAATAAGTCACTCCATAAGGATGAGCAAGCATAGTGTGCCCAGTCAGCCATAGGTCACATACACATAAACAGACTTGTACACAACACACAAACACACATCGCATTCTCTCTTAAGCTTAGCAGCCCATGAAAATCCCAGGAGCGAAACCCCGCTAATAGACACAGAAAGCCCAAAACGCATCTCGTTCCCAGCAAACAAGTGCCAGTAAAGAGGCAAATTAATGGCAAGTCGTTTGAAGGGTTTGCCTAAGAATAATTTTACTCTGGCGTCTCACCACCACTGAAGAATTGATTAGATCCTTGCTCAATCAAAGTGTCTGAATCAATAAAGAGAGGCAATGAGCAGAGAAGGCATGCTCCAGCCCAATTTATTCACAGCATCACTCTAGAGTCACTGAGAGAGAGAGAGAGAGAGAGAGAGAGAATTTTCTGACAGGTGATGCTGTGAAGACCCTGATGAAAGTAAAAACTCGTGTCAGGAAAGCAGGTGACACTCGATTCAGGTCGCCGCAATGGTAAAACTTCGCCACGGCCAAAACATTCGTCAGGTCACAGGTCTGCTGCAGACCTGGTAGGAACACACAAAGTATTCAATTAGCATTTTCAGCATCATCAATTGATTACATGCAGTAAAAATTGTAGGTTTGAAACAGGCAATCACCTGAAAAGCATCTCTGAGATGATGCTGCTGAAACGTGTCGCCAGTTTTGACACAAATGAAACCGCAAAAATACTATCAAATGAATTTCTCTTCAAGCTGATATACTGTATTATTCAAACTAAACTCATTTTATCCAGTCTTCCCTGCCCTTAGTAAAACTCTGCACTCAACTTTCAGGGTGCATTGTGTGGTTGCAAGAACAAACATGTGGAATAAAGGTAAAGAGCGCCGGAATAAGAACTTCACTTGTATTTTCCTAACGTGCAAACCGGAGGACTTAGTCAAGCTCGGCTGTGCTCGACTGTTTATTGTTGCCTGCTTGTTTTTTTGTCATGCAGAAAGCAGAGGGGGTATTAAAGGCAGATTTCGCTCTTATTTTAAAATGTGCTGCTGAAGATTAGAACGCTTGCCAAACACTGTGGAAACACTTAATTGATTTCCTTTGGACTGTTTACCTCTACAGTAGCCCTCCTAGAGCCCAGCACTCGCTCGCATACATGCACACACCACATGCAAACACACACACACACACACACACACACACACACAAACACGTCGAGTACAACCCTGGCCCCACTGACGCCAACACAGGCCTGCCAAGAGCCTCATTAGTATTCACAGCAGTGGCATTTGCCAGCCTGAGCGTTGCCGTGGTGATGCTGCCCACACAAGTGATGATAAATGGTGCTTTCAGCTTCTCTGCCTTCCATAGAGCAGAGCAGGGAGCTGAGGAGTTTCTGGCTAGGACTCAGTTACAGCCACAGCTAGCAAGGCCCCGTCCCAACGCCGGGCGACTGACTGCATGACTACACAAGTCCGAGGCTGTTTGAGGCTTTGGGTGCAGGGGAGTGGTGGGTAAGAGGGGTTTAACGCCGTACGGGGTTCATGCATGGATATGTAGAAAAGTGTGTGCGTGCGTGGGCGTGTGTGTGTGTGTGTGTGTGTGTGTCTGCGTGCGCGCGCTGTGAGGGGGAGGAGGGAGCATGTTGTGAAGAAGTGTGTGCTTGAACTTGTTATCGTTGGCTGAAATGGCCGTGTCAACTTTGTTTCTCAAGTGTGTTTTTTTTTACACTGTATTTTTCTGCTCATTTGTGAAATTGTGATCATAAATTAGTGTTAAAAAGTATTTGGTTGGAATATATGACTAGAAAATTAAAAGCTCTGTGAAGTGTATTAATTGTTTGAATTGGAATAATGTTATTTTTTACCTATTTATATTATTATGTAACAATATCAATCCTTGAATTGCATTAGAAAAATTCTCAGAGAAATTGAATAATTAAGAAAAACCAAAAAAAACTTTAGTCTTCAATTAAATTGCGCTCTGCTGGATGTTGAACTTATTGAAAATGTACAAATATAAAATAATAATATAATTGTATATAAGCATATATGCGAACACATTGTTCTATAAACAGTAGTTCAATGATGAGATTCTATAGATGGAAAATCAGTTTAACAATAAAGCGAGAAAAGCTGAATTTGGGCCATGAACGTGACGCGAGGAATAAATAGAAGCGAGTGCAAGCTGCTTCATCTTCTCTCTTGTTTCTTTTACTGCAGGTGTCACAGTGAAGGCCGGCTGAGCCTCGAATCAGCGTAGACAAACAGAGGGTTAAGGTATCCAGCTACACTTGCCTTCCGACGGGCCCACACGTACAGATGTGTAAGCAATGAGGACCAAGGGGGCTGGGCTGGAATCCTCCTGATCCTTGTTAAATAGAGAGAGACTGTGTTATTCCCACATTATGGTGCGGCGATACGTAGCGCATTAAGGACCTGGCTGGTCTGAAATCACACGGCGTCTTATTAGAAATACTGTGACAACAGAGATGGGCCGAGTGTCTTTATTTGATGCACATATTTACTTTCAGTGTCGATAACAGTCGCGTTAACTGTATATTAGGCTTATTTATTTACACGGCATGCATCTGCTGCATCATAATTTTTAAAAAATGGGATGATGCAGGTTCATATAAAATATGTTTCGATACGCAATGGCGTAGTCTGGTTTTTCAGTTCTGGTTACAAATTAAGACGTATTTATGGTATAATAGCAAAATGGATAATTTGATGAACCCGAGGATACATTAACCACATTTCTCTTATTTATTTTGATTTGTTTTTGCTTCTCCTGTCAAGGCTCTACAGTCAAATCATAATCATGTGGGGCCGTTATTCTTGTATAGGAGCTGGTCACAGAGCCCTGATACAAATAAACACACAGCTCTCAGTTTATTATAGAATCTTACACAATCCCTCCACTATGTCCACAGCAGAAGCAAGTTTCTGTTTCGAGTTTCCTCTGATGAAATTACAGTAATTCTTACACAAACCTTGAGCACAGACCTCCTTGGTCGAACTTGGGGATGACCACCCCTTCAAAAGATGACCTGACCCCTGCAAAATCAAGCCTGATTACCCATCTCTAGGACACTAAGAAGCGCCCAACTTCAAAAGGAGCAGAGACAATCAAGGGTGCAGGGGGTGTTCAGAACCCTCGGCCCCGTGCTCCGGCGGTTTGGGCCAGACTGAGCAGTCTCAGCCAGGGGGCCGGGGCTATTAAAAGATAAATGTATTTCTCTGTTCCATTATTCATGATGCGAGGAGTTGGGGAGGGTGCAGCGAGCCAGAGGCTTAGCACAGCAGTGGATCCCTTCTCGGCCTCGTCAGGGCCAAGGCCCCCGCTGCACCCACACCCTGATGCAAGAGAGGCTGGGGAGTGGGGGGGCGACAGCTGTGCGGACAGAGAGAAAGAGATAATGCAATAGAATGTATTCCCACACACAGAAAATGTCCTCATGTCACGCAATAGCTAATATATTTGGAAAAAGACAAATTATGAACTGCTGCAATATCTTTATGAATGTACTGTATTTATTAAGTATAAATGCTCACGCACAAGACCTGTGTAAACTAGCCTCTTACCCGCTGATTAACTAAAGGGTTTTAACAAATATTTTGGAGACATGTTGGACTTTTGTACCACGCCTCCCTGATCTGAAAGGAAAGCAGATTAGGATGACCCCCGGGGTCACCATGGTGTCACGGTTCAGATAAGCCAAATACAGAGAGCATGTCAAACAGCACCCATTGATATTTAATATCATTTATTACATTGGAGAACTGGAACAAGACAGAAATCAAATTTATTTCAATGAAAACTATTTTATTTCCGTGCCACAGTATTAACAGCAAATACTATATAAGTAGTATAAATATAAATCATACGTAAAGTGTTCAAATGTAAGGGGTGCACCGTTAAAAATAGATGTTTATCTCGCATGACTCGCGCCGAGAGAAACTACACGTTCATGTTTTAGTCCAAAGCGTTCCAAATTGTTTCATAATTGCACACAATTGATCACACACTGTGCAGTTTTGCTGTTTCGTGCCAGTGCCTATTTGCTGCAATTGGTAAATCAGGCTGGCATTATGTTTGTCTCAACGATGGCAATTACTGTTGTCTTTACTATTTAAAGATGGAAACAAAAAAAAAAGGAAAACGTTGAAATCGAATTATATATGATTTGTTAATTTTACAAAATTTGCTCCAGTGTGATATCAGTCACCAACGACACTCGTTCTGTATTGATTTTGAATTTATTTACACACTTTTTTTTTTTTTAATTCACCCACATTGAACCATGAATAAGCACACACCCGTTCAGCACCATTCTATGCAGTTCTCGTGTCCATTAAAAAGTGCTTGTCCCCCGGCACAAGTGGTCCCCCTCGCTTATATTTACAAATTTCAGATACATTATACGGGCATAAAATGCACACCAATGGTTGGGAGAAAAGACGAGCTCTGTGACAGAGAGGAGGGTGGTCTGAACACATCAGTACTCATGACTCCATGCTGCGATCATTTGTTTGCAAGCAAGAGGGCACAAGGGTGGGAAAAAAAAAAAGAATATAAGGCGGCCAGGAGATGTGGGGAGGCTGGTGAGGGGCGGGAGGGAAGGATTTGGTGATGAAGTGTGTGTATGTGTGTGTGTGTGTGGACAGATGAGTGTGTTTTATCTGTCTCTGTGTACTTGTTTATGTGGATCACTATTCTTGCTTGGCCACTTTACACATTTGGTGTTGAATTAGACACAAGAGACAAAAGGCTTCATATTTGCGCTTGCATGTCAAGGATTACTTGTTCCATTGAATGTGTCTCCCCATTATCTGCTTATCACTCTCTGTGCTCTTTAATCTCTTTCTTGTCTCTGCTCAATGGCTTCCTCTCACTGTCTCCCCATCACAAATGTAGCCTTTCTCCTCTTCTATTTTTTAACACTTACAAAACTGAAAAGGCCTGGCCTCGTCTGGGCCACCTGGAAGCACCACTGAAGCTTTCTCCCAGGCCTGGCTCCCTGCCACTAGCCAGCTGTAGCATTGTGAGTGTCCCATCTCACTTAATTCCATGCATTGCAATTGTTGCCGGGCGCTGTTTACAGCCACCTCCTACTCCGCCTGGGTAGCCTCTCCGATTGTCCCGGGGCCTCCCTTGTTTAATACTGTTTTGCAAGTTATTAAGCCCTGGAAGTCCATTAATCACAGTTCACAGGCCGTGTAAGCCCACACAAGGCAGGGAGAGGTGGGGGATGGGGAGGCACACTCGCTGTCCTCAATGGGCTTAGACGGTGGTCCATTCAGATCCCTAACGAGATCATTACCACTAACTAAATACAAACCTGACCTCACGACCTGCTGGGAAATTACGTAGGAGCTCCACGGTGCAAGAC
>OMNV01007967.1:4275-16436 GCA_900303265.1 Brotula barbata | reverse complement strand
GCTCTGCTTGGCCCTGGCAGCGGGCCGAGGCCAAGAAAGAGAGAGAGAGGGAGAGAGAGGCCGGTGGTTGTTGGCAGGGCAGCAGAAAGCTGAGAGGTCCTTCGCTGGAAACTCCATCAGTGGCTGAATCACCCTCAGCTGCGCTTCGCTGGAAGTAAAAAGCTGGCCGTGCACTTTTCAGCCATGGTAGTTTTTGACTTTCAGTCCCATTCAGATCCAAATTTGTTCTTCACGCTGACCTAATATGGCACGGGAGGTCATCAGACATTCAAGCCTCATACACAATCTGTTCACGCTTCATTCAGGTGGAATAATCAACTGTGATTTTACAATAATACATATTGATACATATTTGGATTCTGCTGTTCGTATCATATAAAATGTGAATCCTCAACAAGCCAGTGAACAAATACGCTGTTTCTAATAAAAATACAGCTCATATACAGGACCAGCTTGATCTCTCATGTACAGTGGGGTGTCTTGATTATTATTGCCCTAACTCCAAATGTCCTTATTGTAGGAGTTCATCATAGACGATTTCTCCGCTCCATAGCAAAAAGGTCATCTAACGCCAGATAAACTTTACATAAAGGGGCATCTAACTGTTTGTGTTTACAGGCTCAGACAACAAAAATACGTTTTAAGTAAATCAGGCCGCACCTCGACAGTGTGTGTGTGCTGCATTCTGAAAGCAGCACACTAACGGTTTCAGCAAGTAATATAACAAAAGTCATCACAGTTTCCAAGGGAAACATTCACTCAAGCAAAGGTTTTCAATCAACCGTCAGACTGTTGGTTACCCCGGTATCACAGTTTCATAATGAGAATTTTCTCTCTGTCAGTCAATGTGACGCAAGACAAAGAAAAACAACTGACAAACAGTCTTATGGTTGCACTTAAAGTTCTGTTTCCCACAGTCTCACTTTTATGGTGAAAAAGGCCAGTGGTCATCTCACGTTTCCGCACCGAAACCACAACGACACATGACAACTGTTATCTTAATGCGAACATAAAAGACAAATCGAGTTCTATGTTAGACGTGAAACTCAAGTTGCTTTCATTATACCATCCACTGACAACTGTAAATATGCCGTATGTCTGTGAGCATGTGAAATTGGACACACGTTCATTCTCATGCAGAGGTTGCTGCTGTGACAAAGGGGCAAAGGACGTTTACGTGCGCAAATCAGGGTGCGTACGTGCCGACAACCTGCCCCGTGTGTGTTCATGTGATGCTGAGGCCCAGAGTGACTGTGTGAGTCTGCGTATGTGTGACCACACTGAGACTAATGTGCCCACCACAAGGGGAGAAAATGAGAGAGAATTACCGAAAAAAAAAAAAGAAAGGCAGGCGTCTGAAGTGCTAAAGAGTGACTGTTTTACAAACATGGCTATGAAAAGACATACATGCACAGGCACAAGTTTAGAAATACACACAGAGACAGCAGGCTGACACAAAGCCGCACACCCACAAGTTTCACTTCTGCCTGGTGTGGCAGCACACTTGAAACGCCAGTGCACCAGGGTGAAGGTTCAGACATAGGTCAAAGCACACACACACACACACACACACATATAAACACATAAAATAAACTTTGACAATGATTTTGACTCATAAAATGCAGAAAAAAAACATTACAGTCGGCGCTCAGATGGCTCATGTGAGACTGCAGGTGCTATTTATACAAAAATTATGATGACAGTTATGAATCTAATCTGTCTGGAAACTGTGCATGATGGATGCCAATGAAAGAGGGTGAGAAGGCCTGGAGGGCACAAAGGGCGGCACACACAGTCACACGGTCACAGCTACACACCCACTCACACGCTTACACGCGCACACCTATATAAACACCCACAGTGCCAGTGTGTGCTTGTTGCTCATTATGCTGCAGGAGAGGGAATCTGTCAGAATCTGAGATTGGAGAGCAAAGATGGTGAGACTTGTCTCAGACTTGTCTGAGAGACGAAGACATGTCCACATTGCCTGAAGCGGAATAATCCCATGAGAAAATAGGTTGCTGGTGACAATATAGCATTAGAGCGAGAAAGGGAACTTGACCCTGGGAAATGTTCGTGAGCTTTGTTGTGTCTGATTTGCATGGTCACATGAATTCAGTCAAACACGTAAAAACGGGGGACGGCGTGGTTTTCTGTGTACACCTGCCTTCTGTTTGAGCCCAGTTTGGGGGCTGTCGTACGTCTGAGATTCTGATGGGTGCAAGTACGTGTGTATGTGCGCTTCTGTTTGTGTTCAGAGCATGTGACAGACTGTAAGTGTGTGTGTCAGAGCGTCGGCAGGGGTGAGAGCAGCGCAGGCCGGGAGGAGAGGTTGAGGGTGGTGGAGGGCTGGTAGGTCTTTCTCATGGCCTCTAAAGCCCTCTCTGGACTCAGTTCGCCTCCTGTGATTGGTTAACTCGCTGACACTGTCGCAAACAGACTGTAGCACACACACACAAACACACACACACACACACACGCAGAGACACACTACTCTCAGAGCAAGAGAGAGAAGCAGAGAGTACGAGAGATGGAGGAAGAGACGCCGGAAGACAGGCAGACTCAAATAAAAAACAGAAAGACCACATCAAAAGTGAGAAAGTGAGAACTAGAGTGTGATTAAAGGACCGTGACGCCGAACGTCAAACAGTCGCTGTGTCAGTCACTGTCACAGGATTCATCTGTGCTGATGACAGCGTCAGGAAGTCTGCAGCCCTTTGTCAAAGGAGGAGTCTGCCCTCTGCTGACAGCATCTCTTAACTACATGACTAAAATCTGAACTCTGTCGCAGGAGCCTGAGGGTGATATTGAAAGGAACAGGATTGATCTCAGTACTGATACACTGCATTTGGATGAAGCAGACGTCAAAGTGAGTAAAGCAAGCTGTGGGTATAAAAAGAGTTGGATGACTCACTTTTTTATACTTAGACATCATAAAAGACATTTCAGGCGAAATGAAATGTAATATTAGGCCTTATAAAGCATTATTTGCTATAGGCTGAGTAATGAAGATCGCATTTTCATGTCATACACACATATCGGAATTATCCTTTGAGTATACACTAGTGCTCCTATTGAAAGTGCTCGACTTGAATATTGTGTGAGTAGGAGTAAGATTCCTTTTACTCTGCCAGTATTAACATGATTTAAAATGCTAATAAGTTAATATAAACAACTGACACATACATCTCAGATTCATTGATATGCTCAACAGTAGTGCCCAAAGGCATTTTTAGGCTTTGTGGGAAAGTCCGAGTAAATTCTTGTGTTAGCCAGGAAAATTCTCAAATCGAGTCATAAGTCCTTCAAAATAAATCCAAGTTCTGATCATTCATAAGTATCAGTTTTCAGGTCTCTGAATTCTATGCACAAACTCCAGCTTCTCTAGGTCTGAGATCATAAGATGTGTCTTTAATGTGACGAGTCACCACTACAGTTTTACCACAATGTACAGTATTTGTCCCATGCCATATAATGGAGCATTTACAAATCTAAAGGCTACATTTGTGCTACATTCTTTTTATTAAAACAATTCTCATCGACAATAATCTTTGATATTTTACACAAATTAGATAAGTTTTTGTTATTGTTGTTCACATCACAGAACCAGAGACGATACAAATTAATAAGAGCACAGCTGCAGTCAAGGTCAAGTGCCTGAATTTACATACTTAACAGAAATGAAAAGCATCATTATCCTTTTTGAGTTATTTTATTCAGTTTCTTGATTCTCTTTATTCAAATACACTCTAAATAGTGCTTAATATTTTAATAAGCCGTGTATGTTTTGTTTTTTTTGCTTTTTCAAGATCGCTGTGTTAGGATGAAGTCCAGAGATGGAGACAGCATCCCTGCCATGTTTATTTTTATGAAATCCTTCTCACAAATTGTCAAGGTGATAGAGTTTTAATGCTAAATTAAATATAATATGATGCATTGTGCTATGAAATTATCACTCTAGTTTACATGCAGCTCAGTAATTTATGCCTTTCCAAAGCGGTTGTGTTCAATACTTAATACCAATGCCAAAATCTGTCAAGGGCGAACTGTGGGTGATGAGATAGAAGGCACTGAAAAGGCCGAATGTTCTGACTACATTATTAGTCATATGTCAAAATCCAATCACACAGCAGACTGAACAACAATCAGAGCAGCCCACAGTGGTGATACGCAACCTTTGTGTGTGTGACACAGCAGGAGTGTGTTTATAGGTAGCCTGGGGCACGGAGAAGCAGCCATTAGTCAGCGGCTAATGGCTGTCTTTAATATGCCGAGTCATAGAGCCAAACATTAACAACGCACTGACCCAGAGCCAACGGGATTATAACAATAGTTTATACAGTAATCTCTCTCGTGCTGCCTATAAATCACCTTCAGTATCAACACACCATAAGAGTGCTTCTATAGATTATACACACTCACTTGTGGGTGTGTATACAGACACCCCTGAGCAGGCCTGGCACTTTTGTGGAAGCACAAGTAGAGAGATTGTTTATCTCACAGTCACCTGCTAATCCTTCTGTTAGGCTAAGCGTTGCCCTTGGAGGGAAGTGCTGCACCCACAGCACGTGTGGGCACACACACACACACACACAAACCACACACCTCACACGCTGATGCACAGACGGAGAAACATAAAATCTCTGTTTTAAGTCACCGTGTCTGATGTGATAATGCCAACGCAGTGCAGGTTTCAGGAGTTTTGATTGGAATAAATGTGAAAAGCTTTGAAATACAATAGAAGGAGACGACTGAATTGTGCTAAAACTGAACGTAGAAAAGGATTAAAAATAGGATGTTTTGGAAAAATGCAGGCAGACTGCAGGCAGTGGTGCAGCACGCCGGGGTATGCAGTTCTCCGTCGTCTAACTCATACATTTTAAGGAGCGTGCCGGCCTTGCCTTTGTAAGAGCAGTGCTGCTACGTGTTTGCCACTGCTGACGAGAGGCGGTAACCCTGGCAACAGCTGCTGAGGTGCTGCTATCTCCCTGCCCAATGATACCCATCTCTCTCACTTTCTTTCACTCTATCTCTCTCTATCTCTCTCACTTTTTTCACTCTCTCCCTCTCTCTCTCTCTCTCTCTCTCTCCTCATGAGTCATGGTGGTGATCATCCACTTCCTGTGAAAGAACCCCTCACTGCATCGAGGCGCCATGTGTTGATTGATAAGTTTTGGGCCTGGCACTTGCGCTGAGGGATTATAACTCCTATCTATATTTGCTACAAGTTATTGAAGTGTGAGTGAAAGAAAGGAGAGGAGGTGGAACTAATCACCAACACACTCACACACACCAGGGGTCACATTATTATGTCTTTGAACTACACACGCTACTCTCAAGATTAAACTTTTCACCTATTCCCCAAACACGATGAAGGCCTCAGATGATGATGTCATAATAGATGTGGAGGTGTTTTTGCTAGACAAGAAAAGCACGTCTACGAAAGTTCTGTAAAAAACCTCTGACGTGCATGTCGAAAACTAAATAAGCAGCGAATCCTCAAGTGTGTACATGTGCTGTTGCGAACTGCTTGCTCTATTTTTTCTTGCAACGCAAGCTGAAAGTGAACAACTGTAGGTTTCTGCTCCCTCACAGGCCAGATTTATGTCACGGCTGAGATGAAAGCAGACCATGTGAAGGTGAGAATGTTAGCATAAGGTATTATAAGATTATAAGACAGCGACTGCATCACACAAAGCAAAATCACACCCTTAGTTACCAGACAGAACATGGGCATGGACGTGTTTGAACACACACGCTAAAGAATACCTGAACCACTAGAATCTTTCCTCTGATTTCCCTTCCAGCTGAGTCTCGCTGTCCATCTGTGTGTGTGTGTGTGTGTGTGTGTGTAACATGTGTACAGGTGCAGAATTGTTTTATTGTTTCGAGCCAATTCTGCGATCCAAAGGCTTCCAGCATCCGATATGCAGAGGAGATAAGGTCTGTTTAAAGGTTAGCCACTCTGTTTAGCCAAGACCCATTCTTGGCCAACAACAGCTGGCTTGGCATTCACACACCTTCATCTGTCTGATCTGGCCCCAGACTATGACAGCTAATCATAATCACATCCATTCACGCTATTCATTTCATCAATGTTCCTGGAACAAGGAGAACAGTGAATGAGGTGTGTGTGTGTGTGTGTACGTGTGTGTGTGTACGTGTGTGTGGGATGGCTGAAACAAATGTGTGTTTCGTTGATTAAATAACTGTTTACAGTCTGAATTATATATGCGAGTACTTCGAGCTGCAGTATCAGTGAATACCTAGATATGGTGTGCGTGTGTATGTGTGCGTGGGCGTTTGTGTCCGACTACCACGAAGTATGATCACAGTTTTCAAAATAAAAGAAAACCACAGAGAAGCAGAAAAAGGTCACCCATCCCAAAGATAAGCATGCTCAGAACCTGATAGAGATGGCAGAAAGTAGCATCACTTCCTTTTGCTCTGTGAGATAACGGCTCACTTGAGTCCCAATCCACAACACTGTCTTACTGTATTAGAAAAGGGGAAATGTGTCCCCTTTCAACAATGAAAGGGGACATTATAAAATCCTGTCGTAGGTGTGCACAACTTTGTCCCAGGTCCTTCACATAATGGTTTGACAGCACAGAGGCTGTTACCAGATGCGAGAAGGCACCCAGACGTTAGTATGAGACAGGAGTGCATCAAAATAAATAGAAATAGAGACATCTCAGGGTAAACTGTCATAGGAAGACACTTTGTGAGGTAACAGCAAACACATTTGTATCCATTGTATAAATAAATGTGGAGTTGCTTTCAGAGGTTTTTTTTGTTGTGTTCTATTGATTGTGTTCCATTAAGGTCCATTCACAAACCCTCCATCTAGCTCGCCAGACCAAAAAACACGTTAAGTGAACGCCAATTATCTCTTTTTTTTTTAGCATTTTTGCTTTATTTTGACAGGTGCCGTGGAGAGGAAGGACAGGGCAGAGACAGGGGATGACGTGCAGCAAAGAGAACAGGTGGGAATCGAACTCGCGCCGTGCGGTGTATGGCAACAACAAAGACACCAAATCTAAACCAACATCACTGACATGCTTCAAACATGTTTTCTGAAAATCAGGGAACCTCGTACGTTACAGTGCTACAGAAACAAATTTCCCACTCGTGTGGATATTTTATGTCCTGCAAATCACAACAAATCTCAAACTAAAACACACGTATACATCCCTTCATTAGTTTTTGTACAACTTAGACAAGCACTGCATGAATTAAACATGGAAAACAAAATCCTTAGTTTCAACTAAACTCTAAAAAAGAAAAATATATGATATGAATTAAAAAAAGAGAGAAGTCTACCTGCAGGCAACAATATAACCCACAGCACTCTTCATCTTCATTCTGGATTTTGAACTCTATCTGTCCTGTCCTCTTAACAGGAGATGATATGCATGCTTGATGTATGATACTGCAATCCTGTGGCAAAGAGTATGCCCCGTCCTACTTGAAGCTTGAAATTATGCAGAAAACCATGAAACACACAGGAGATTCTGCGATCGACAAACCATCACTGCAAACTCATTTTCATCCTATAATCTGTATAAACAAACACACCGTAGGCAGCGTAATTCAGATTCTATCGGCGTCAAACGCAGAGTTCTCGCTACATCCTGTGATTAAAAAAAGTATAGGAGGGAGATAGAAGGTATGAAGGGATGTGACTGCTGATTTTAGATTAGCTCATTTGGCTCTAGACTGCAGATTCATTTATCTTGTTAAAGAGGACTGTGACATTTATGGCAGGAAGAAGGCCATCCAAGGGTTTGAGGGCATGGCAAAGGCATTGAGATGGTGGCTGTAAGCAAGGCCAGAACCGGGATCGAGTTGAATGGGTTTGGGAGCTCTGGGAATTGGTGAAGCCATGTGGAGCCAGCGGTGGCTTAGGTTTCTACCCTGACACATAATCGACGCACTGAGATATGCAAACAACCTTCACATGTGGGGTCACGTCTGAGCGTACACTACAGTATAGGTTTATGAGTACGCATACATATTCATATATACACACACACACACACACACACGCACACACACGCACGCACGCACACTTGTGTCTCTCCTACTGTAAATACATCAATGAGTCTTGTCTGAAGTTTAGATTTAGCTGCTTTATATCACAGAAAATGCGACATGTCAGCTATGAGTTACACTTGTGGTACAGTGTTCCACCGACTGTAATGATGCACGAAACATCCAACAACCGCTGATTTACTTTTTCTTTTAATTATTGCTTATTATTGTCACATATTATTGAAAGAGAGGGAGAGCGAGAGAGAGAGAGAGAGAGAGAGAGAGAGAGAGTGCACTGACAGGGCAGAGGAACTTCCACCCTCAGTGCAAAGCAAGACAACAGCAAACCACAACGCAGACAACCACTTCTGCTACCTCTTCTGGAACAAAAGGTCAAATATGATCCCGAACCTACTTTCAGTCACACACCAGTTCCCCCTGACTACTGCTATTTTCTCTGAGATCTGCAATTTCTCCTTTTTTTGACTGGTTTAGAAATAATCTGCATGCACATTCCGTTTGCAGAACCGATAAGATAATTTGAAAAAAAAAACGTAAAAATCAACATAATGGAATATTACAGTCGACATCTTATTTCTATATTCTAACGAATCAACCGAAGGAAAGTATCACAGGAAATAAACCGATAAAGAGTCAAAGCACGTTGGTTTACTCTAACTTGTATAACTACGGAATGACTGCTTTTCAAACAACTCATTTCTTTTCTCTTAGTACATCAGGTGAAGTGAAACTGGCCACAGTGACAAAACACCACCACAGCCCGGTGCAACAGGTCGTGACCCCGGGGTCATCTGAACTGCTGCGTGCGGTGGGGGGGGCCTGAAAAAAGCAGCAGTAGCGAGAAGCTCCCGCTGCCTGCTGCCTGTGTGGCTTCCCCATCGGTTGCTGCTTCCCTGTCTGCAGGGGAAGCAGCACAGTGCCAGGGTGCAGTGTTTTATGAGACCGGGCTCAACCGAGCTCACCACATTCCCACTAGCATAGCGCTGGAGGACATGACACCGGCCACGCAGCAACAGCAGCCAGACCACGGGGCGCGCGCACCGCTCCTCAGAACACACGTACACACACGTGCATCTATGTGCACTCTTGACAGCTTGACAGACATCATATGACTCGCAATACTTTCCATTAGACACGTTAGTAATTATACCATGTTTGGTCAATTAATGGAGAGTGATGGATACTGACGTCGAGGGAGCAATAGATTGAATACTTACAAAGGGTGTATTAAATCACCACACAGATGCGCGTCAAGATGTGACCATTTATTTGTGATAATAATAATCTCATACCCTACCCTGAAAAAGTATTTACAAATAAGGAGAGGACGTGGACACAAGAGAGTAAATTGTGTGTTGTACTACTGTTTAGTACTCTAACGGTGTCTTTATCTGATTATCAAATATGAACATCTAAGTTTACGACACAACTTCCTCATAAATGCATAAATGAAATGACAGTGATTAGATGAATTCTGGGTTTATATCGTTCAAAAGATATCAGATTTGACAAGAATCGATAAAGTTGTGCCCGTGATGACGTAGAAGGTGGGTATTCATTCTTACATTTAGACTTTAATCATCTGTTAGCTGTAAACAAATCCATCCTTATAAATATTTTTCTGCATACAGCCCTGAAGACCGAGTCTTGGCTGGCTGGAGTCAGACGTTCACCTGTGTAACCCCAGTCCTAACCGGGGCTTTGATTCTGTGCTCTCCGTCAATGTTTTCCAACTGAACTCATTTCAGCGGATTTATTTCACTTTGGCCATTTAATAAACTTTTATATTGCTCATACTCTTGATCCATTGTATTAAGAGCAGAAAGTGCTAGCCACGATGTCAATCATTGTTTTTAATCATGTATTTTCCAGTAATATTATATTTTTTTGGAAGTGGAGGTCTTGGCTGAGTGTCAGGTCCTCTGTTTTGGTCCTACAAAACAGGTTGGACTTTACAAATAAACTTGATCTGACTTGAAAGGCGAACCCTCTTGCAAATCAAACAAACAAACCGGGCAGTGAATAATTATAAATGTGGTAATTACTTTTTGGCATCACCTGAAGCTTTTTTTATTATTATAAGAGACATAGACAGGACAGAGAGGGTAGATGACATGCAGCAAAGGTCACAGGTCGGAATCAAACCTGCACCGCTGCAGTATTTGGCATGCGCTCTACCAGGTGAGCCACCAGAAACTTTTTTGTCCGTTTTCTGAGTCTTGTGAGCTGTATTTGCTCCCTAAACTAATCTCCATGGGCAGAGTGACCTGATATTGTGAAAAATGTTGTCTCTTTGAATATGTGAGAATTCTCTGTACCCTGAGCCTGGCCAAGTAATGTTCCCCACTCCCATAAAGTCCTCCACGATTTATGAAGTGTGGACATGCAGAATTCCAGTGGCCTTTCCTTAAAAAAAAAAACGAAGAAAAAAAAAACGCACAGTAGAGTGCCACATGCTTTCATAAAATGAAGATTTTGTTCCTCTGCTCCAGCCTGGCAATTGTCAATGCCGCGAAAACCAAGAGTTCAAATTGCCACAATCATTTTTAAGTCTCAATATTTTGACGTTAACGTGAAGTATTTCAGAGTGTTTCGGCGTGTGCTGACATTTCCTGTATGAGGTTGACCAGAGGCAGATTACACACCCAAAATGTGTGGCGAGCTGTGCTGTGGCAGCCAGCTAGCGGCGGTTAAAATCGCAACACTAAATCACTTCATATCACAATCAAGTCTGCTCTTCCCAAGCCGCAGGCTTATCCGACACTGTCACGAGAGGAATGTTGGTCCTATTTTTCTAAAAGGGAGCAAATTCAAATGATCTTTGAATTTGATGTGTCATGGGAGCTCCAAATAACAGGCAGATCCACCAGGAAGACAATGACACGCTGTAAAGCATGCACCTGTAATGGATCAAGTACCAGTTACATCATATCAACAAGCATGCATTTTACAGCAGGTGCTGCGCGCACAGCAGTTTACAAGGTGCATCCATCTATTCTACTGCATAATACTAAATAATACATCCCATCCACGAGAGGCCAGGTTGTTTAGAGCAGCTGAAAGCAGCTTGGAAATACACTCACGTTATTAAATCTTTATTTCCAAGAAGGGTAAGAGAGCAGAGAGGCTACAGCTCGCAGCGAAGCCGAGAGATTCTCTCAAAGTTTTAAAAACCATTTATTTATTCTGAATAATATTTGTCCAACAGGGTGTTTTGAAACAGGCAAGATGAACAGTCAGCACAATTTTGTCAGACCAATGCTGACATCTGTTGGTGACTTACAGACTGACTCTTAGTCAAACAGTCTCAGTCTGTATTATTAAGGAGGTAAAGCACTTTCACAGTACATGTCTGACTATAACAAAGTACTAATGTATGTACTGGGCATTCCCAGTGTTACTTTGATTAGACTGAGTATCATGTTACTTTTTTGGTGGAAATTTGTTGTTTTAACAATATATTAAATGACAAAAACACCTTGTTCCTTGTGGATTAAAATGTGTAAAACAGATGGAGGATGACACTACAGCCGAGCTTCCTCTATTTGTGAAGACCTCATATTGAATAGAGATTCCCTGAACACACAGCATTTTAAGTTTTGTTCCAGAATGAAGTCACTGAATGCTCTTATAGCACTTATTACTTAGTATTGTTGTGACTGCTAAAACTATAGAGCAGAATTTGAACAACTAACAGAGGCCTTAATTACAAAATGATCTATTTTTAAGGCAAAAAAAATGTGATGATCTTTAAAATAATGTCACAGTATTTGTTAAAGGAAGACATCTCACATTCTAGCACTGATCAACCCTTAATCAAAATCTATATTCGATGACATAATCATTTAAATGTCTAGTGTTAAGGAATCCGTGACAACATGCTAATGGTTTTGGAACAGGTTGATTATGTAAAAACATGGAGGTGGCATAAAGCAGATCTGCAGCTACATCTTACAATACTAGCACCTTTCTGTGTCTCTGTCAAGGTTAGTCAGCGGAGCTAATACATAAATGTGTGAGCGTGTGCGTGTGGGAGAGGGGGCTGGTGGTGATGGTGGGGTGAGTCATCTGGATGAGTCATGTGCTCTGTGTGTGGACCGCTCACG
>OMNV01007966.1:109843-127301 GCA_900303265.1 Brotula barbata | reverse complement strand
GTAGGAAGGAAGTCCAGGTAAGCTCAGCACAATGGGCATATTGTAAATGTGAATTTGAGCTGTAGACTCTCCGCTCTGCATCTTGTCTAGGCCCAACAAATATGACAGCAGTCTAGACTAAAGGGGACCCCGCAGGCATAACAAGTACAGTATCAGTTAACATGCATTTTTTACCACATGAATTCTCATGTATGAATTTTGTATACAATTGTTGATTAAAATTATATTTATCTAAATGCAGGCATCTTTTTATGTTGTAAATGTTGTAAAATAGAAATTTAGGTGCATATTTTAAACAGATTTCCACTTTCTTATTTTCATTTAATTTCATCTATTTAGAATTCTTGGCAATGCTTTAATTATTAATCAGAAAACATATAGCCCTACATTCTGTTTTCACTCAGCTGTGGAAGCTGAGTGAAAGTGACATCAACATGTTATGAACAAAAAGAACAAATCAAAATTCAAACGGAACCTCAGGACCTCCTTAGTTTGTTTCACTGGAGGCACTTATACAGTATAAACACTGAAGATTTGCAACTTTGACAATGTTCAATGTAAACTCGCTACAATAGCATACTTTAAAATGAAGAAGAATACCAAAAGATGATGATATTCCTTCATTACGTTGTTCCTTACAGAATATAGCATATGGCATTTGTATTACACACCACTACTAAGGAGCTTTGCAAAAATAAATACCTAGCTGTTGATTGACACTGCCTTACCCTACTCCTGAATCGTGACTGAACACCTCAGATAAAGAAAACACCCTGTCATTGAAGGAAGTGAACTGATGAAATCTGGCATATATGCCTGATCAAGATTTCCTGGATAAACAAGATATACTTTGTTTTATAAATCAAGCATGAAAATATTTCAAAAGGTGTGTTCTAATGTGTCCAAGCGAAACAGGCTGTGTTAGCATGAAAATACAACATCCACAATAGCTGTCCACAGACTCCAGCCATGCATACTAACGGAAAATAGTCAATGGACTGGTACAGTGTTGTGCCTTCTAATGAGGATGTGGAACAGGAAGTGCTCCCTGCAAAGAGGATTAGAAATCCAACATCCTGGGTCTCCATCGTGTAGATCCTGACAGATGCGGGAATTCATTTACAAAAATTGGATAAATTAGCTATAATGTACAACAATGTCCAAACATCTAACAGTGAGTCAAAGCTTAAACATAGCATTTAGTTTAAGCGTATATACTGTATATGTGTGTGTGTGTTTATGTATGTGTGTGTATATATATATACAGTACATACACAGTATATATTATATTGTTATATTGGTTGGTAATTATGTTATTAGGTAAACAAAATTCAGAGATCAGCCTCCACCTTTTAAATAATGCTTTGTTCTGGAATATTCCGAGATGATTTCTTTGTGATACCATTGTTCTCTTCTCTATAGTGTATTCTTGCATAGGCAGCCAATAAGGAAGACGCCCCTCCTACTAGAGGTCGAGAAGATTACGGTGAGATACTACAGTTTGGATATGATCCTACTTGAAAGGACACAGCTAGAAAACTATTTGTTGAACAGTTAAGCAGTGTCATGAATAACAATGACAAAGAATACCAATGCAATCTCATCCTTCTGATGTGCGTGAGTGTGTGTGCATCCTTGATTTTCCTGTTTTTCTCCACCTACTTTGATCTGTCTATCTCTTTGTCATCTCTTACATTTGCATAGTGACCATGAAGATCCATGAAGTTCTACACTGAATACAATTACACCAACTTATTCATCCCTGTGGGAAAAACAGCCATAGACTGAACACAGGCTGTTTCTGTTCACCATTCCTCTCAACTGCGCTGAGCTGCAAAATTTTGTGTTGGTGCCGTGGTTGTCAGCCAAGCTGGAAGCCTCCCGGATGGAAACGCACTCAGTGCAGACTTTCCATCTTTGCCTTCATTACAAGAGCTGACTTACCAATCCACCATTTTCAGCCTGACAAGACACTAAAAGCATATGAATAGCTCTGTCAAAGACATGAAAAAGTGAAATTACTAGACAGAAGAGTTCTCTCTGACATCAGGGTTAATGGCTGCAGAGTATATTGCCAAACGGAGAAATTATTATGATAAATTGAGCAGAAAGCTGTACATTTGTTCCTCATGATGTATTGATTTTCGACAGTACGATATGCTCAAATACATGAAGATATAAAGCAATGTGCAGGAACGCGGCATGATTTTGAAATCAAACACCAGCTATTTTGCCATTTATAACCAAAAAGACATTGATTTCTAAAGAGTCATGGCGTAAACGCAGGTAAAAAAATTAATATATAAAGCTATCCGGATAAATTATTGATATGCTTTTTGTTATTTCC
This sequence comes from Brotula barbata, assembly GCA_900303265.1. NCBI lineage: Eukaryota > Metazoa > Chordata > Actinopteri > Ophidiiformes > Ophidiidae > Brotula > Brotula barbata. The sequence goes on along the minus strand of OMNV01007966.1, from coordinate 124,954 downwards.
TTCATTTTCATAGTGTAATATAGTAACAAGTATGTCGAACATTGGCAAAGTTACTAAACATGAGGTTGAAGGATTTAGGTGTAAATAAAACAACCTATTGTCACTGTGTTTTTGGCAGTGCTGCAGCAAGGTTTTTTGCACATTAAAGCACCTCACAGTATTTGAAAAACGTTGAATTCTACACATTAATTCCTCTTTAAATTGGACAACAAAGAGGAAACCTTGCTCTAAATGGAAAATATTAAAATGATACAATGAGTCCTCACTGCTGAACCTGACATGTATACACAGGCAGTCTCAATAACTGAACTGGAGATGTGGCCTCTTTTCCAGGTAAACACGACACTGCACCTGATGAGATGGGAAGATAGCAGCAGGCTTTTTTCCAGCCTGAATTCCTTGGTCTCTTTCCATTGGAGAACTCTATGCAACCACCGGATCATGGAAAGGCCATAAATGCAACGGATTACTTTGTTACCATGTACCAACAAAGGAGACAAATCAGTTCAATGAGTAACCACGTTCACACAGCTCACTTATTCCACGAAGGTTTCTCAGTGGATGTATGCAAACTTCAGTGTCACTGTGTTATCATTACTATACTTTGATAGAGACCAAATGAGGCAATTTTAGTTGTTCAAAGTGCTAATGTGATGGATATCAGTTTTTTTTAACCATTAAGAAGAAACAAAAACAATGCATAGATGTTATTTGTTGAGGTTTGTTTAAATGATGGCGTAGACTGAGAGCTGTGCCACGTTTAAAATCAAGTACTTCATCTTTAAGCTACACAATAGATTAATTATATTCAGATGTACCTATGTGGTAAAGGCTAAGCAGAACAACAAACGCTGCCTCACTTCTGAGTTCCCTCTCAATGACATACGCATCTAGCCTCGGGTGTGTCTGGTGCATGGCACAGATCTCAGTGTGCCACAAAAGTATCAGTGCCGCTGCCAGATAACCTGCCCTCTACAGAGGCACCATTGTCCCTCAGTGAAACCAAAATCCTGCCTCTCGCCGTGGATCTCAAGCCCTCAGACACAGCGCAGTTTATCAAAGCTGGGAGGGAGGGGGTAAGAAACTCTCCTCCAGCTCCCACGGCCCCAACTCAAGAGCTATATAACAACAATGGCTGCAGCAGATGGAAGTCTGGGAAGGTCATCAGAGGTACTGTAGGTGCTGCAGCAGCAGCAGCAGCACCACTCTTCCAGACTCCAGACAAGGGACTCTAGGATTACACAGGATCATAGCCTATATGTCACTAACAACATCCATCCAATCCAAGAGTGGGCTTTAATGAAAATAAAGGTATGGCTTTCAGAAAGTGTTGGAAAAAAAGGTGATGAATGAAGGATGCTGGCTTGCTGTATCCCAAGACCACGCAAAAGGAAAAGCACTTAGTCAGGATGCTGAAATGTAGTAATGTGAATTGAAATTTTGTCATGATTCAGCTTTATGTGTGGATTTTGCAGCTGTGCAATAATGCTGACAACATTAAAACGTAGAAGTGATGAAACTGTATTTCATCCATATATTTATCTCCCAATCTCATTCTGTCCCAGACAAGAATAGCTGCTTTGAAAAAGTATATTGATATAAGCGGGTTATCTTTTGGCCAAGCAAGTTTGGGATAACGGATTAAGGATGAAGCCACTGACATGTCCCTGTGATTAGTTTGACCTTTAACACGTTATCTCATAACCCAGTTAGAAGGTGCCTCGGACATGTGTGCTTCATATCAGCTCTCTATCTTCTAAAGGAAGACTTTTAAATTCATGAGCAGCATTCAGTAAAACATTAATTTATCACTTCTACTTTACAGATGCGAAGAGGAGGATCCAATTGATACCATATTACTACAGTTGTTACTTATGGTTGGCTGCTGGGTGACACTTGGTACATTATTTACAACCCTGCAGATGATGACAGTTAATAACCATGCCTGCCAGTGCTAAGGAACAACGAGTGTTTCTATTATTCAGCAGGTCCCTCCTGACTCCCAGAAAAGCCATCACACCCTGCCAGGCTGTCAAAGAGCGCAGGACTGACAGGTGGGCCTCCTGCGGGAGAGGCTGCTCCCTGCCAAGTGCATCAAATCTCAAATCCATTTCCAAAATGTAGCCCACGGCCTTAATGTCTCCACCATAACAGGGCCGCAGGTAGAGAGGGGCTGAACGATTACAAAAACTGACTCTTTCTCCCACTACTGCAAATTCATACCTGCACAGTGATGTGTGTCATCTTGAGAGATGGTTTTATTTTTTGGAGAAGAACATGCATAAAAGCTACTAATAACAATTGATTTTTATCCTTAACCTTCAACAACTTGAGGTTTTTCTCATCTTGAAAAAACCCTGCCACTTCCAAGTGTAAACAGCTGACAAGATGTTCTCACTGGTTTCCTAGCAACACAAATACTTCCACACCAAACAGTTCAGAAATCAGATCAAATCTGTCTATATTGATACCACTACAGTGAAATACTCCAAATTAGACATGCAAGTCCAGGCATCATGAAGATGCCAGATGAAAAAGACATTAATCAGCTTTTATTTAATGTCTCCTTCGGTTATTTCCTACTGTAATACAAAAACTCATGATCATGTTCATGCGTTTATGCACAATGATCAGCTGGACAACCAGGTTCAGATCACCTATGGAGCAGTTCATTTTTTACACTAATGAAGGATGCTGTAGATGTGAGAGAGGGGAGCAAAGTCCTGTTCATTTCCCAATAATTAAAGTGACACATGAATACTCAAAAAAATCCCCATCATTGCTAAAGAACAACATCCGTCATGGTACAGTTTATTATGAGTTAATGGATAAGCCATCTGTAACAAGCATGGCAGGACCTCATGAGCATTGTGGCATCTTCAAGCTACTTTTCTCTAATGAATAACTTGTATTAGTTCAGGTGTTGCTTCCTCGGGAATCTGAAAACAATTGACACATGCAAGCACTTCTTATTTATTCATTTGGCAAAACAAGAGTAGTTTTGCCAGGAAACTTAAATGGAATTCGGGGCCTTGTTCTAATGAAGAGAAGTTTGGAAACTATGTGCCACAGAAACATCTGTCTCAGATTGTGTCCAAGAAACAAAAATCTAACAACACAAGAATAAAGTATCAACGGTGGATATCAAGTTTCCCTAGAAACAGAAAACCAGATCAAATTATGCCTCATATACTGCAACAATCACTACAGTTGCCAATTTCTAATGGTTGTAATAAAATTCCAAAATCCAAATTTTCTGTGAGAGACTTACTTACAGCTGTCCAGTTTGTTTAGGAGCCCAGAAATATTTAGCGTCTTTCTGGCTCACAAACACATGTGATTTGTTATGCTTCTAAGAAAAAAAGTGGTTCTTCGTTAGGAAGGAGGGAAAAGAGACAACTTGCACGTGTTAAGTCTGCAAGGCATCCTGGGATCACTGCTGGTAACACACACACCCACACACACTGAGCTTATCTGCTTACAAGGAGGAACAACATAGTAATGACTGTGGAGAATCAGGATTCATGAGAAGCGGAAGTCAAGTCATTACCTAATAAAGTGATTCTTTTACTCACTTTCTCTGGACAGCTGCCCTTTCTTACGTGTGAGTCACAAAACATGTGGAGTGAAACCACTGACATGTAGCATCATTTATGTGACGTATATAGTCGAGATGCCACGTTATGATAGTGAGACATCATTTTGTTAAACATATAGCCCATGTGTTTAAGTAACAGTCAAAACAGGGATTCTGTGTCTTAAAAATAACAGGTCTGTGACCTTTACTTCAGGGCCGACAAAACACAGCAATAAGAATAGGGTGAGAATCCAAAAATTCTGCTCGTGTTTGCTTTAGTCTCATCCATGGTTTATTCCATGTAAGTTTTGAGAAGAAAAGGCTATTTTTGAATTTGATCCGACAAGCGAAAAATGTACACACACCTCAACTATTTCAATACTTATTCTTATGTAAGAGAATGAAAGAGAAAGTTATTGATGTTGGAGAAGGGGGGAGAAAACCTTGGATAAAATATAAGGAAGTCAGTGAGTACTGAAATTATATGAGTATTGCGCAGTTCAGTCGTGTTTGCTGACTGATGATTTATCATTTGAAAATGAAATGAAAATACTTATGAGCAGTAGTCAAAGGTGGATAATTTATACTTGAGTACGAGTAAACATATCTCATTGAGTTTTTTTTTTTTACAGTTTAAAAAAAAACTGTATTAAGTATTGAAAGTAAAAGTATAAGAATGTCTGGTTCTCTCAGTGTCATTTAAACCTTGTGAGAGTCGACTGTCTAACAACATTATAATCGCAGCCAATACTCCACATATCTTTAAGGATAAATAGCGACCATAAAAGAGTTGAGTTTAGTAAAAGCACTCACTTTACTTCAGATATGATGTTAAGTAAAACAACAATTTAAAGTACTGATAACCCACTAAAATACAATGTCTTGAAAATCACACTTAGGTACTGTAGTGAAGTATTTTTACTTTGTTACTTTACACATCGTCTAAATCCATTCACCGTGTGTTGCCGTCCAAATTTCCTGTCGGTTTGTTTGGTTGTTAAGTCAGATCTTGGAGATATAATCTGAGATTCCATGGTACTTTTCAAAATAGGAGGTTGGAATTCTCTACATTCCAAGTTCAACCAGAGGCACAATTAGAAGTGGAAGATGGATTGTTACAAGCTTAAAGAAGAGAGGGAGCTCAGGGATCTGAAAATCTAAACTATTTTCATGAATATCTACTTTGTGGATTATTTTATTTCACATATCCCCCTGGAATGTTTGTGGGAGCCCCACTCTAACTGTGGGCCCCTACAGTCGTCCTCGCTTTACTCGGATAGCTACGGCCCTGGTCTCGAAGTAAAGGAGGAAGTTAGAAAATACTTCAAATATGTTTGTGTGCCAAATTCTTATCCGTACAATTTTTGGTCAAAAACGTAAAAACTGAAAAACGCGCTCCATATGCTCACAAAGCAATCAGATTGTCAATACGTCCTCTACACGCAGCGTCACAGATTTAGTGCAAACATGCACACGGGATGTAGCACGGATGGGTTTTGGCGGAGTTGACTAATTGACCAACCTTGCCTTCGTTTTCTATGATCTACGTTGTCCTGTCTTGGATAACTTCCTACCGTAACTTCATAATATCCTCTCCGTAGCTTTCAAGACTTTCTTGGGGAGAAAAAAAAAAGTGACAAACTTTTCTCACACGCCGAATGAAGTTTCGGTGGGTACATTGGAGCAGTGTGCGTGATTTATGGAAATGCTGGATAAGCAAAGCCTGGCTTACGTTACAACACAGCCACGTCCATGAAGGAGACAGAGAGCCATACCTTTCTTTTCCGCCACAAGGCTGGAGCCCAGGCAGAGCACGGAGGTGAGACTGATCCACGTTAGAAAGCTGGCGGCCATCGCGTCTTCAAAGCTCCCGGTGAGGAGGCGTCATTCCATGCCAACAATACGAGAAATTCCGCTTTCTTGGGGGACAACTACAAGCTTCGTGTTTTCTTTGGGCTGAGTGGAAGACTTTCTCCTTCAGTGGTAAAGTCAAACTTTGACAGCTCCTCCTCCTCGCTCGTAGGTCTCCGCCAGAGTAACTCCTGCTGCTCGCTGACGTCAGCAAGAGGGAGGACAGTCGTCTTTCGCAACCCTCTCAGGTACAAACACCATATGATTTATTCTGCAATTAAACAAACAAACAAACACAATATATGAACCATGAGAAAGATGGAATTAACGATGAGTACACTCAACAAACGAAAAGGTCAGGAATAACTTGATTGGGAATAACTGAAAAGTCAATAGTCCTGAATGTAAAGTAAATCAACAATAATCCTCAAAAGAAAAAAAAAGAAAATCAGGAATAATTTTGAAATAATCAGGAAAATTTGGGATTAACCTAAAATGGCTGTAAGTGTCAAGAATAACCAACAAAAAAAACAAGAATAACCACTAATACAGTAGTTGTCAGTGAAAAATTGTAAATAATCCTGAGCCTTGGTTATGGTAATTAGATGAGGTGTTATTCTCAGTTGTAAATCATTCCTTGGGAATTTGTACGTAGTATGGTGCAAACTTACTATGGACCTTAATTGGGTATATAATAAGTAGTAGCAGTAATAGTGGTGGTCGTTGTGGTAGTAGTATGCTTCAGCAACACTGTGTAGTAGTTGTAAAAACTTACAATTTTGTATTTTACATTTTTGACATTAACATTTGAGGCATGATTAAATAGTGTGACTTTTCTAGTACACATCACGAAAGAAGAGTTAACGCTCTTGCACATCTCTTCTGTTTCTACTTGGTGTGCAGACATACTGCTTGAAGAGTAAAAAGAATCTGTCTGTCTGTTTTTTTTCTACCTTAAAAGCATCATTAGCTATGAGTTATTAAAAACACATCTTATCAATCATTCTACAATCATTATATGATTAATAAAGATTGACTAAACTATTACAAGATATGAAGCCTAATGATTGCCAATAATCCTGAGGATTATCAACGAGATCTAGAGCTGTAATTAGAAGGTAATTTACAGATAGGGATAAACATTTTATCAGTTATACAATCAGAACACAACAAACACATGTACAACCTCAGCTGCAACCAGAGATGACAATCTTCACTTCTCCATCCACTCTTAAATTTAACCTTCCTAGAATATCAGCATATGCCATGCCAGGGTTGAATGGACAAACTGTCTAGACTGTTGACAGAGTGTTTGTCTGATTGCAGTTGAGTCTAATTGGATGTCAAACTGCTTAAATGTGTCTGTTGTTGTACACACATCAGACTCTATGGGGACTGGGGAGAAAGAAATCATTTTTCACACTGCCGTTTATTTCATTACCGCCTCCTAATGGCTCAGCAAATCATCGTTGGTTGTACTGTTGGAGGAAGAGCTTATTGTGTTGGGTGGAATTATGTCCATTCTCCTCCTGGAGAAATTATCTAATGTGAGGGTAACGTTTCACAAGAGACAGCACAGTGAGCTATTTTGAATGTGATGTGAATGTGTTGCAACTGTCAGTTTCACTGTACAGTCAGGAACATTTTCCATCACCTCTTGTCATTAAAGTGGGTCGAGGAAAATGTTAACCCGAAGGAGCCGCATTAAGCAGAAAAGTTATTCACTTCCCAAGGTTAAGCACTTTGAAATGGTCCACTTATGAAGAAGGACCAAGGGAGGTAAATGCATTGTGCTTTGAGTGAAAATCAAATTTCCTGCTTCACTTCACTGTCATATCTTTCAATCTGACTCATGGCGTTGTTCTAATGTTTTGTAACCAAGCTGTACAACAGAATATCAAGCCACAGTGGGGCTCATTAACCAAAGGGAAAGAAAGCTTTTTTTTTCCCTCAACCACAGGCTAATGTCTCAATTATGAAAAGTTCCACAGTGAGACAAAAAGAAGCTCCATGTCATTATGGACTTTCATATCGCTGTCCATCGCTCTGCTAAGACTTTGTGCCTTCTACTCAGAGCCTCACATCACATCTGTCAGCCAAGCAGAAACACTAAACAAACACACAGTAATGGGCCACCACTGGGGATTCAAGACAGAGGGAATAAGAAAAAGCAGAGAAGAAAGACAGCGAGTAAAAGAGTGAAAACCGAGATGACAGCTACTGGGTTGGCAAAACAAACATGTTCCACCGTGCAATATTTTCCCATTCCCATCTCTCATCACAATGTGCTGGTATTTTATAATGGTGTTCTTACTACCTGAAGACACACTAAGCCAAGAATTTGTGTTAATAAATGCATTGCAGGTTTAATAGCTGATTGCTTTCAAGTTCAGTACAAGCCCAACAATAAGAGACACGCCTATTAAGAGTGTTCAATTAATTAATGTTTATACAAGGAGTCTTGTGAAGTGATTCACTGAGGCATAAAGGTTGTGTGTTGTTTTCATCAATGCTCTCGGCTCTGCATGACAGGGCCCTGATGGACCATCAAAATCTCAATAAGATCTATTTTGGAGAACATAAACAGGAAAGTGCCAGCCCCTCCTCCAACCATGCCTTTAGCTTCACATCATATATAGTACATAGTGTTCTGTAGGGAGAGATGAGACTGTGCTGTAGGAAAAGAGATACATACGGGATCGCATAGGATCCACTGTCACTCCAAGGCGCAACATCTGTGCTTCCAGACATCGCTCCAGACATGCTTCAGTGAATGTATAGCAACCATCACCAGACTTGTTTTGTTGGGTGATCTCTTTGTTGACAGTTGATGAGATCACGTATGTCAGATATGACATGGCTGCAATACAACAGAAAGAAAATAGCAGAAAATGATTGCTGATTGATGCTTTTGATAGCAATAAAAATACACATGTAAAATCATACTGAATAATTAATATCATCATGTCATTCAATTCCATTAAAATTTAAACCATTATATAACTTTCTTTCTCTGTGCTTCATGATTTAACATCAGTGTCATATACTAAATGATTAAACAGAAACATATAATTACTGTTCACGTTGATAAATGACACAATATTAAACCACAAAGAATCTATGTGCACGCAAAACTGTGAAACTGATATCAGGAAATGAACTGCAGTTTGTTTCCTGAACACGTAATGATAATCTCTGCAGCATCTGAAGTGTGTGTCATTGTTGGTATACATAGGACATTTAATATAGAACTTAGATTAGCTATGCCTGAATCTGTGCAGGTTCTATTAAGCACTTTCTAAATCTTATTTTCAGAGCTATTGTTGAAAAGCCTCGGGCATGTAGAACGACTGTCAAATACCTATTAATTAGGTTTAATTAGAGCAGTCAGTGAGATTACCTGCTATCTCACCATCTGCTCTCCTGGGGGCAATTCTCCAAGAACTAAACCACAACAGCAATATTTTGATGTAAAAACATATTATTTCCTAGTCTATGATTTGCTCCTCTTTCAACGTGATGTTAAAAAAAACACTAAACCCTGCATTATTGGGTTTTACAGTTTCCTGCTAAAGCTCTGATCCTTGGCTCAGGGCCATATTCACTTGCCTGAGCATGTGGTCTCCATGGCAGCCCATGGTTACACTGTAAACACATCAAAGTAAATAAATGAACCTGTTTTAATCCAATAGGAATCTGTTTCTCAACTTTGCCAGTTACATCCTGTTACAGCGTATGGAACACCAAGTTCACAGTTATGACTAATGTGGATAATGTCGTCACTTGTTCAGGTTTGAACAGGTGATTGATAGATGGCTCTTTGGTTTAAATGATGACTGTACATACATGCCAACAACATGTGTCTAATATTTAAGACCTGGTCACAGACACTTGAATGGCCATAAGAGTCCTATCCTTCTGTGTTTGTGGTTTGTGAAACCAGGGTTCCTCGTGAATTCATGAATTCTGTCAGATTCATATGGGAGATGCTCTTAGTACGAGGATCATATGTGCCTTTTGTGAAATTCTTCAACAGCAATTCAAGGAATCAATCTATATGAACAGAATTGAATAAAAGAACAAGAGGTCATAGATATCACTATTCAGCAGCTCTCCCTGCCGTCTGTGAGAGGTTGGAGGTGTCAGCGCCTCCCTTTGAAAGTGCACTAGACCTGTCCAACAGGGAGATGTCTGTGGGACAGGAGGGCTTACATCTTTAAGCAGGTCTGGCTGAGAGCTGGGGGAAGGATGGATGGAAAATATTATTTGTCTGCTATTCTCACTTTCATCTCCTTTTTTGATTCATTCATAGACACACACATACACCCTGAGACAACCTTAATGAAGTTCAGTCACACTCCTTTTTGCCTGTCATATAACGTGCACGTCATATCGTTTTCTTGGTTTATTACTTTCTGCGAGGTTGAATCAGGACTGTTTGTACTCCTGAGTCACGAGGTTTGTTCCGGTTCCTCAATGAAACATCGCCATCTAGTGGGCTATCAAGTTTCGGCACATTGTGGCGTTTGTGTTGCAGTGGGTCCACAGTACATTTACTTATATATACAGTATATATTTATATGTGTTGTATTTAATCTCTCTCTCATCCTATCAATAATTCTCTCAAGTGTTTTATCATGCCCCTCTACTGTTACATCTTGTTTAGTCTGATTTAATCCTTCTTCAAATTGCACCCCTGGTTGTTGGAGAAGAGGAACTCTCTCTTTAAATCGCTTCTTGCAAGGTTTCTTGCACGTTAAGGTTTTTTCTTTTCGTATTAGAGAACTGTGGGCTAGTTTTGGAAGCATAATTGTGTGGGCCAGTAAAGCCCTCTGAGGCATATGTGAAGCTGGGCTCCTGTGATGTCAATCTTTCAGTTGCTTGGAACTTAAATTGGATTTCATATCCTTGCAACAGAGGTCAGCAGAGAGGGTAAATTATGGAACTGTCAGAAGCTCTTGTAATGTTGTCACAGTACTCCAAAGTGAATGATCAGATGACATATTGAATCATCACTAGGCAGATGTGCAAGCTTTTTAAAAGAGAACTATACTACACATGTTTTTTTTCACCCCAGTGGCACACAATAATGGCAAAAAGAGGAGTGCTTCAAAGGGCATTGAGGAGAAATAAAGGACGAATCAAGTGTCTTCCATGATGTTTAGATTGCTATCAGGACTTAAATCCAAACGATTAAAGCAGCACACACACGCAGTGCAGAGGAATGTATTTAATCTCACATGCGCTCTGTGGGGCAGCTTTCATGATGCTGCCAAGCGGCGCTGCGCTGTGTGAGAGAATCAAAGCGCAGGCGTGGAGTCGGGGTGGGGGGGGTGTCTATCTTGCGCAGACTAGGTACTGTACATGGCCATTGATGCTGCTGGATGCATGTAGCCCGCGATGTAAATATAAGAATGGCGAGGGCAGGCGAGGGTGTAACGTGCCGCGTTATCTCAGCTTGACATCGGAACACTTTTGTGCCGCCATCGTTTTCATCCGATGACAGCTCGCCTGATGGTTTCCATTTGACACGAGAGGCAAAGCAGACGGGCGGCTTCTTCTGATAAACACTCTGGAAAAACGGGTCATTATGACCTTAGTATCCTCCAGGAAAAGACAACCATCGGATCGTTTTTACGCGGCAGCATTCTGCTTGCATTTTGTGCTTCGGATTTCGTGCGCCGTGTCCGGAGAGGAGCACATTCATCATCAGTTCAGTGTTGAGGTAAGATAAATGGCCTTCAGCGCCTATCATAAATGACCGCGCTCTGTTCTCCTCCTCCTCATCATCATCTGCCTCGGCGTGAAAAATGCTATTTACGCGATCCATGGGCATTGGTAACGTAATTAGCCGAATGCATAACATGGAGACGCTGTAAGCCTATCGTGCAATTTAGGCAGAAAATACCGCGCATTACTCATTTGTAAGGTAATGAAACAGAGGGATGGATGCTCATTACACTGCGGTGCATGAGCTGAGCTGAGCTGAGCTGATCCGGGCCACTGATACAAATGAGCAACCCACACATGACAGCAGGTGTATGAGAAGAGCCATACATAAATGTACATATATACATGCACAAATTATATATATATATATATATGTATTTAGTCAGATGTGACTTCTTGGATAGTCTCTCCTGGTGTTGGGAAAAATCAAACATTTGCACAATTGCATCTTGCACCTGATTAATTGCTGTCATTGTCATCCTCAACATTCTGGATACACCGATCATTATTCCTTTTATGGGCTCACTACAATCTGTGGGATCCAACACAACACACAGGAAATGCACCCACATGGCCGTGAAAGGAAAAAGGAAAAGGGATAAACAAGACGTTTAGCTCAGCAGAAAGGGGGATGTAGTGGGAGGGGGGGTTGGACAGAGGAAACAGCTAGGCGGATTACCTAGCTGGAGGAGCTCAGGGTCTGTGTGGTGATGGGAAGGCAGCTGGTTGGTTAGGTTGGTTGCTGTGGACAGCTGTGTGTGTGTGTGTGTGTTTGTGTATATGTGTGTGTGTTATGAACATACAATATATTGCGTTTTTATTATTATCGCATTTAATCATTTATGAAATGTACATATTGCGGAGGGATAAAATTAATTAATTAAATGAGTAAAGTTAGGGTACTTGACAAAAGGCTAAAAGTGGAGTAAACACATGCTAAACATGAAGTCGCTAGGTTAAGCTGAATGCTGAAATCAAAGGGTCTGAAATTTCAGGACCGTAACTAGTCCAGAAAATAATCTTGTGTGATTAGTTGTGTAAAGTTTGCACAATAACCTGTCTGAATTTATGTTCTATACTTACATTGTGTAAAATTTGTGGCCATGTGTTAATTATCGGATCATTATGGCATCATCCCACAAGTTATTGCACATCAAAGTTTTTCCCCATATCATGCAGCCGTGTGTGTGTGTGTGTGTGTGTGTGGCATGGGAACCTGCAGGGTCTGAGCCACAGTCCTGCACATGGACTCACCTGCAGACACAAAAGACAAAGAGATTGAATAAAAACACCAGGAGGGACATGGGTTCAAATGCAGAGTAAATAGTTGCAACATCTTCTCTAGACACTGTTCAACAGACGATTTACCTCCAGTGCCTTGTTAAGTCTTGTAGCCTCTTTGTTGCAATGATTAAGCACAGATATGAACAGAGACGACACTTTCTCAGTGTAGTTTTTCCACAGTTAATAAAAAAAACTATTACAGTGATGGTTTGTCACTGCAGCCTCTAGACACAGAAGGCACAGTCATGTTGCTATTGCTATTTTATTATGGGATTGGCAATGGAATAGATGTTTGAGAAATGGGCCAGTGCCTGGAATAATGCCAGGTTGAATCCCATTTGCTGGGAAAAACAGGGTTGATGGACTGTTGTTGTACCCTTTAGCAAGGCATCCTCAAACACTGCAGTGAAGTAAAGCCTGTGATTATACAAGAGATTATACTAGAGAGTTAAGAGAATGATGTAAATAACAACTACTGTAAAATATGTATGAAAATGACATTGACATTACATACACATGTAACAGCAGATTCATACAATATCATTTCACATTATGGCATTTTAATTTATGAGACACAGCTGGCGATAACACTCATATGTCATCCTCCATATTGTCTCTTTGTCTTCCTAATAAAACATTCTGTGCAAGTCTTCAAAATCATTAATTACCCCGTAGGTCCAAATCTCTATCCTTCTCTCACCATGGCAGGAATGGCTACAAAGGTATGGCTACCTTCCCCGCACAGATCCAGGAATGTCTGTCCTGCGTTCGGCCCAAACTATGCACTCAGCTATTGCAGCCATGCAGCGCGTCTATGGCCTCAATGTCACAGGGACACTGGATGAGAGAACCAAGGAGTAAGTAAACAAATGTCAACATGCCTATACTGCACACACACACATGCACACGTCAGTTGCAGTTTTCTTTTTTCCCCCACATAAATGCAAATGCTTGTATCATTCATTTAAATAATCATCTCACTATGTCATGAATAAGAGGACAGAAATAGAGGTGTTTATTCCCCCCACCCCTCCTTATCTCTCCTCAAACAACCATGAGCGAACGTCTTAACACTTTTTTCTTCTCCATTCTGCATAATGATGCAGTGATATCACACTGAGGTGAGAATGAATGTTCCCATATATACTGGATGTACATTTGTTCTGTTATTGTGACTTCATTCACATGTGGTTTGAATAGAAACATGTAGCACTGTTTGTTACTTCAATCCTCATTTCAGTGCTGAACTTACTCGTGTTGTGCATTAGCGACAGCATCATAGTGTGGAGCTTTTCGGTGGTGTTACACTTCACTGTTTTCACTAATAGTTCACTCGCCTCTCCTCATTTAAGCTGGATGCAAAGGCCACGCTGTGGAGTTCCAGACAAATTCAAAAGTGCTTCAAGATCCCGGAAGCGGCGATACGCACTGACAGGACAGAAGTGGCAGCGTACACACATCACCTACAGGTGAGACTGGAGGTGGTTATCATAGTGACCATTCAATACAGCAGTTTATCCTGTGAGGTTCTGATGTGCCAGTGTATCCATTTATTTGTTTTCCTCTCCTTTCTTATCTAGTCTTCTACCTCCTGCGATCACATGCGCTGCTGTTGTCATAGAGACCGCACAGCCATGTCACATCATAAAGGGGCAAAAATATGCACAATATTGCACATGCATCACATCCAGATGTACATCAATGTAATTTACCAGCCCATGTTGCTCTGAGTGTTTGTTGTTGTTTTTTTTTTATTTAGTCCTAACGTTCCATAAAAATAGAGCTGTTTAAGCTGGGTAACATGGAGAGAAAAGAATTTCTGCTTACTAATATAAAATAGTTTGAAAATCCTTAGCATAAATTAGTTAATCTTTGCAAAAGTGTCCAAATTTTCATCTTAACATGCCCGATTAAGCAGAGCTTTAAATAGTTTCTGAGGAAACCTGATAAACGGCTCTCTGGCACAACCGCAATTTGACAGGTTACAGCAATAATAGACGATAACAGTGTCAATTTATTCAAATCCTGCCTTCCGTCCCCAAATTTGAATTGATGAGCCACCTCTCCAAATGGAATGTCAATCAGTGCTGAACCAGTGCTGTTACTGACTGCACTTTATTCATGAAAATGAATGGAGAGCCAGAGATTTCCCATCCTCCCTGCCTGCCAGGCACTGATAAAGACTGCTGTGTTAAAAGTTCAGTTAAAGCTGCTGGGCTTGAAAAAAAGTTCTGTCAAGTACAAATTCTTAGTGTCTCCCAATTTGTGCAGTAAAATGTACCCGGCGTTGATTGGATAACACTGGGGAGGGATTGACATGTTATGTAATGCACTATGTGTCTCATGATTTGTGTTTTTTGTTTGGTTGTATTTTAGGTAGATGTCAATGTTTTCTTTGCTCTTCCTACAGCATAAAAAACATCACGCCAAAGGTGGGCGCTCGGGAGACCCATGATGCCATCCGACGGGCCTTCGACGTGTGGCAGGGTGTGACTCCTTTACGCTTTGAGGCCGTTCCGTACAGTGCCCTGGAGACTGGCAGGCGTGATGTGGACATCACCATCATCTTCGCTTCGGGTTTTCATGGAGACAGCTCGCCTTTCGATGGGGAGGGGGGATTCCTCGCACATGCTTATTTCCCCGGTCCGGGCATTGGCGGGGACACACAC
>OMNV01007966.1:68063-109823 GCA_900303265.1 Brotula barbata | reverse complement strand
CACTTTGATTCAGATGAGCCCTGGACCCTTGGGAACCCCAACCATGATGGTACGTGTAAGATACAAAGACCTAATGCAAGCATTTCAGGAGCAATATAAGGACGCCAAAAGTAAAAGAGTGAAAATGGAACAGAGAGGGAATAAAAGCTTGTGTTCTTTGATTGGTTTGACTCAAAAACTCAACCTTCGGAACCATTTATGTTGACCTGTTATATATTAACAACAAACACGTTTGCAAATTTTAAACATGGAATAATTTACTTAGTTTTGATCTGTATGTGATGCACATTCCTAATCACCCTGAGATACTGTGACGTGACTGTGTTTATATAATGTGGTGTAAACATTGAACGTAAGCACTGTATTTTATGTTAGGATGTAATACATTTGCATTCAGACTTTTACTCACTGTTGTAAAACCTGAGTTAAAGCGTTTTGTTGAATAAAAATTAGGCTATTAAAAAAAGTGATCGGCAATTGGCAAGAAAAGGGAAGAAATGAGAGCGAGAGGGATGGATTGTTATGTGTGAAATGTTGGTGAGTAATGTGTTTGGTAGGAGTGAGGAACAGAAAAAAAGTGCAAAGTGGGAGAATATGGAAAGGAAATAATGGGAACGCAGATAGCGAGGCAGTATGACAGAGCTGGTATGATAGGGCAGGGTATGAGCGATGCATAACCAAAAACAACAAATGGAGAAACATCTTTGATCAGACTCTGCCCTCTAAAGACTCGTCACCCCATCTGTCAGGATTCTGATGTTTTTCCCTGTATTATTAATGTGACAGCATAGAAAATGCTGCTATTTTAAGACACTGGCTGCTGACACGTTATTATTTTGTTTTTTTGGTTATTATTATATAACTCGATATCACTCCTTGCCTTTAGTTGTATTTAAGCAAACCAAACCTGCCACATACACTTGTCTGATAAGAGAAGTGGTAGAAGTATATGGACAGAGTTTAGTTTTTAACGGTCAAAAGATGACAGGCTGATCGATCTGCAGAACAGAGGAGAAACAAAGGTGTTGCAGTGCACACACATACCTTTCTTTGCATGTTTCTATGAGTAAAAACATTCATACTGGATATTGGAGCGTCACATAATAATCAGAACAATTAACAATTTGTGTAGTATATCTCACGTGTAAAAATTCAGAACAAAGTACATAAATACAAAGTGAGAAAAAGACTATCAAATTGGGAGTAAAGAAAGCAATAAATAACAAATAAATAACAAAAGATAGCTTCACCTCTACTTTTAAGCAGTGTGCAAAATAAAGCACCAGATAAATATCCATACTATTATTTTAACAAAATATGTTATGTTATGGAAATAAAATATTTAAGGTATTGGCAGAGCTATGTGTGCACTGAGTGCTTTCTAGTGTTCTGCTGTGTTATGTTATGTCATGTGAGACTTGTTTCCATGGAATAGTGTGGATGCTGGCATGGCGCAGCATCCCAGAGAGGGAAATCAGATGCCTTTCTCAGCCGGGCATCCACAGGCACTTTAATTACCCGACCTACAGGGCGCCAGGCTTGTCAGAGCATCACCAGGCTGCATCGCTAATACCCATGTGCCGTACGCTTACATTCGGTCCTTCCATTAGTGGGAGAGGGTTACAACTCGCATTGTTTTTTTTCATTGCCTGCCCGTCATCAGCTCTCCTCCCCCCTGCTTTTGTTCTCATCCCCAATGTTAATGGACTCAGTCTCCCAAGTCAAATTCATGTTCACCCGTTTGAAGTGCTCTGCAGTGCTATGGACTGATTCTGAAAATCTCCTGTTTCAGCGTATGGGTAGTAGACTGCAGCCATTAATGGGCTTTCAAAGCAGTGTAATTGTAAATGTTGCATCATGGTGACATGCCTGCTAATGGTAGCTCTGGTGTTGAGGTGTAACCTTTTAGTTGCCGGCTGAGGGTCAGTTGTGCTGTGTAGTGCTGCTTACCTGACTTGAGGTCATGTTGAAAGGGTGGTAACCTCAGCTTCATACACCAGCTGGAGTACTTCTTTCTTGGGCTGCACAATGAATCATATTAAATCAAAATTGAAATATGAAAAAGTGTGATTATCAAATTGTAATTGGCCACAAATTAATTAATCAAATAATCTCAGGATGCACTGCACGTGCAAAAGAGGAGTTCATCTGTGAATGATCTACCCCATAGACTTTGTCTACTATGAAATATTATATAACTATAAAATGTTAATGATACAACTGTTATTTGATTTGATGAAAAAAGAAAAAAAATGTTTGTTTGCTGCAACTTTTAGTTATTTTTTGTCAAATACTGTGCCATATCAGAACAACAATGCATTTTCCTCCATAAACAAACAGTCTCATAACATATTCATCATGTTCATCAAATCAAATTGGCAATATTTTCCGAACAATTACAATATGATGTTTTGGAAAAAAACTGCAATCCTACTTCTTTCTAAATTGAGTTCAGGTTACGAGCTGTGCGCTGACCAAAGTCAGGGACATTTTTTCCTGTTATTTGTGTGTTTTGTATGTGTGTTGGTTGGCACCAGCAATGCCTGTCCGTCTGTCTACTAAGAACTGTGGCTCATCTGCAGTGCTTGGCACTTTGCCTCCAGTAATCTGTGGAATTGAGTACATACCAAAAACTCTCAAGACAGGATTTGAGAGTGTGTGGGGACAAATTCATAAGAGCAGAACTAACTTGAAGAGGAAAGTGTGCCTTCATTTTGTTTTTTTTCCTGATCACTTGTGCATGCTGACACATTTGGTTGAAATGCTATGCTACGCCATACTGCTGAAAAGGACATGTCCAAAAGTGGGTCATGTTTGGCAATGATAGTGAAATACACCGTTATCACTGGATGTTGAAGGTAGGGTCCAACTGGATGATTCTTAATTTTGTGTAAAAAACGCTGGGCTTTATTCTGCTCTGTTATTGTTCCCCTGCTGGGGATACACTATGTTAAAAGTTCCTCTGGTCTCTGTTCTTGTATCTTGTATTGATGTTGATGATTCAAATGTGTGTTTAGGATGAACAGTGAATCATTTTCAATCTAAATAATTTAGGACAGTGCTGGCATCTTACCAAACCCTCAAATTTATTTTGTGCTAATTCTGTACTTTGGCTCCAGTGAAAATCCGTAGTAAGTGGTAAGAGTTACATTCGCTACTGCACATAAACTTAAGTGCATTAAGATAAGCTTGATTTCATTGTTAACAGATTCTTGTTACGCTGTCCAGCTGCAGTACTGCTGTGATGGCACAGTATAAATGGTAGTCACAACTTGAAGATAATAGCAACAGTATTGATGCCAATTTAATTATGCAAATAATTACAAATATAATCTGGTGTAGAATTATTTTAATTTCTTAATTCATCTTTCTGTGTAGTTCTGTGTCACTGCAGCACTCATGTTTGTGAATATATGTGTTTTTCTTGTCTTTATGCAAATATATCTCACCTTCATGCATGATGGATTGTTGTCCTCCTCCTCCTCCCACCAGGTAACGACCTGTTCCTGGTTGCGGTTCATGAGCTGGGACACGCTCTTGGTCTGGAACACTCCAATGACCCCACTGCTATCATGGCTCCTTTCTACCAGTACATGGACACAGAGAATTTCAAACTACCTCATGATGACCTACAGGGCATCCAGAAAATCTATGGTAAATCTATACCTCACATGATAAGCTGCATGGTTTACATTCTAAGGTCATTTACACTTTAATTCAAGTTAAAAAAAAACGTAGACAAACAAAAAAAGATGAGACAATGAAAAAAGAAAAATGAAATGACATACACAAAGCAAAAACCAGAGTGAAGAGTTTATGTTTATTGTCTTCGTCTATGCAGGTCCACCAGATAGAGCCCCCCAGCCTACCAGACCTCCACCCACAATCCCTCCTCCTCGCTTCCACCCTCCCTCAGATCCCCGGAAGCACGACCGCCATGTGCGGCCCCATCGGCCTCCCCAGGGCGCCAAACCTTCCAACCCCAACTCCAAACCCAACATCTGTGATGGAGGCTTCAACACCCTGGCCATCCTCCGCCAAGAGCTTTTTGTGTTTAAGGTTTGTGTTTACCTAAAAAAGAGGAGGGGGAAGTCAGAAATCAAGATGATGATGTTAATAATGATGATACCGTAATCATTTCTGCAGGACCAGTGGTTCTGGAGGGTACGGGACAACTCAGTAGTCCCTGGCTACCCTATGCAGATTAACTACTTCTGGAAAGGTCTGCCTCCCAAAATCGATGCCGTCTATGAAAACAGTGAGGGGAAGTTTGTCTTTTTCAAAGGTAACACACTGATTGATGTTATGACAATAATTAAGTGAATATGGATGCGTGCTCTATGTAAACCGCTTTATAAACAGCAAATGTTTGGGTGAATGTGAGGTTGTTTTATATCATGGTGTTGGGGTGGGTGTCCCACATTCATCCATCAAGCAGATTAACATGATGTCTGTCCACAAGTGGGATCTGAGTGCCCCATGCTTTATTTATTCATTTTACAGTATGTGTGTATATGTGTGAGTGTAGCTACTTTCTGCAAACACACACCACAGTAGCTTTCCTCACTCTGCCTGAGGCACTTATGATCAAACTGAATTAAATTCAACAATAGCACCAATAAAACACACACCAATGAGTCTCTGTAGATTTGCCTTCAGATCACTGTTTATTGTATTACAGATACCAGTGCATGGGTTTTCTTCTGTGCATATGTTTTTTGAAGTAGATGATATATCTAAGTTTAGAAATCACATCAACAAAAATAGACAAAACTTGCACAGAAGGTTTGGGTGAGTTAAGAGTCAGCAGTGCTTTGTCTGGTGTGGTTGTCGAAGCTCTGCTTAGCCTCCTAACTTTGTGTGTGTATTTTAGGAAACCGTTTCTGGGTCTTCAAGGACACAACTCTCCAGCCTTCCTACCCTCAGGATATCTCGCTCTTTGGGAGCGGCATGCCCACACAGAGTATCGAGACAGCCGTGTGGTGGGAGGACGTCGCAAAGACCTACTTCTTCAAAGGAGACAGGTGTGTGTTTTGGAAGATTAGGTCCACTTATCTTTTTCTCTCTTTTTTAAGCACTTGTGCTATATTTTGGGGCAAAAACAACAACTATGCACAATTTATAAGGCTACATGTTTTCCAATGCTGGATTTTATGATTTCAGTTTTCTTTTTGATTTTATCAGTGTATTTCTTGCTGCACAGTATGTTGAATAGTGTTCCTATGTTGTATATACTTTCAACATACCTGTATACCGGTGTAGTGCTCGCACCTGCGTCGTCCCAACAAGCGCATCATTCTTCTGTCCTTTGGGCTTGAGTAGCTGTTTATTTTTCTCCCAAATACCCCACAACAGGTGACCTGGTAACACAAATTTGCGTATGAAGCCTCTGACAGTTAGCTTCGGTAAAACCAAGCTACGTAAAACACATTAGAAAAGATGAAGGTAAATGAGCTAACTTAAGTCAGTCTGTTATACAGGGATTTCCCATTTGGACATGGACCATTTTCAAGCTAGCTGAGCCAACTGTAACAGCGTCGTAAAAATCTACAAAATACTAACACGGTCAACGCCGTGATTTATGACAAGAGCCCTTCTCAGATGAAATAACTGAATTTGCACTTAAAACAAACTTAATTAATATTTTACGGAGCTCGACACAAATCAACCTACCTCAGGGACAGCATACTGCCGTTTAGGGGTTCACTCCCCACTTTTGCAGGGGCTCCACACGAGGGCGCCAACAGCACATTGACACTGAGTTTTGGGGTTCGATCCCCAGAGCGGCAGGGGCTCCACACGAGGGCGCTCATGCTAAACAAATAATATAAAACTGATCCCAGTGGGAAAGTAGGTATTAATTGGTGTGTATAGTTCTGTTTCGTCAACTTTATGTAACCATATAAATTTGTAAAATTAAGTATATTTAAATAGAGTTAAATAGTTAAATATTGTTTTGTTAAATTCATATTCCTATATCTATATTCTCTTACGTTTTCATTCTGTTCTTATTTCCGTGTTTGCTCTAAATTTTGCCACTGGTTTTCTGCCTGTGCTTTTGGGCTGCTGTGGCTTGCAAATTTTGCCTGTGTTGGATCAATAAAGTCCATCTCATCTTACCTTATCTCATCTCATCTTATCTCAACACAGCATTGTTTGATGAAAATAATTATATGTAAATATAGCAACGGCCAGTAGAACCATTTTATTCAGTCATTTACTACACACGTTGACACACCTTTGCTGTTTCTAATCGATGGACCAGCGATTTGGACATAAATGATGAGGTGTCTTTGAACACTGCATAGCAAAGTGACTTTCTATCCAAAATCTATCTTAGCTAGCTATGTTTCCTTGCGTGATTAGCGGCACTCAAATCAGTTACCCGAGTAAAAGTAGTAAGTGAACAATGACGCATTGCTTCTTTACAAGCAATGGTCCAGTAAACCTTTATTTAAAGTGCTATTCCAGTGATTTTAGTCCTGATATTCAGGTCATTTCCATCCAAACTAGGTCACTGACATTATTTGGTTTGGAGATACTTGGTGTGCTCTTACCAGGTCCATATAGGCCTTTAAGTGGTCCCTTATTATTATTATTATTAAACTCATAGGAATGACATTACATTATTAAAAGATGTTGCCTTCAGTGCAGTCAAACTGGAGAATCTGTTGTTCCACTGTCGTTCTGCTGCATTCATGTGCAGCACTGTCGATGTCGATTTGTCAGCATGACTAACATGTTTCAGCTGTCATCATAAATCGCATCCAAGAGGTCAGAAGACCCTGGAAGCAGACAAAAACCTTCGTCATGATACTGTCATCATTCAACCTGCTGATGCACGTCACGACAAACGGGACATTCGGTCCATCCTCACAGGATTTTATCTCAGTTCATCTCATCTCACGTGTGACTACTGTTATTTTGTTCAGTGCGATACAAGTGACACTATGTGGTAAATGGATGCAAGTGACGGACAGGAAACTGTGTAACAAGCTTGGTGAATTGAATCCAACGTCCTTTGGTTTTGTGAATGTCTGTGGAATTTGGGCTGATAAACTGAGAGCTGATTCATTTTTTAAATCAAAATTAATCAGATGATTTGTGTAGTTAATATATTCTTCATCCTAATGTATCTATTTTGCAGCAATTGGAACAAAACCAACCCTGCCGACAAGAGTTTACAGCGGCAGATGAACACAGCAGAATTCCAAATCAAGCTTCCAAAATTATTAGCCTACTCAAGATTCAAGACTTGGATCTAAGGAACGTTAACAAAGGAACTTATTATATTCACTCTTACACAACAAGGGCTGAGCAATATTGAACATCAGCCAGACGAACATGATGACCAAACAGAGCTATTCACACTCTAAGAACAGTGTCCTTACACTAACTCTCTTTCACACACATACACACTCATACAAACATACGGCAGCTAATAATGGAATAATGTAAATCCGCAACACATCCCCACTAGTAATTTGTTTTTTTGAATGTTTGGGTTTGAAATATACGCGACAATGTTCTTGTGTGTGTTTCGTGATCAGAACATTTCAACTTCTTTATGTTCGTCTCAGGTTAAAATTGGCTTCATTCAGACACATACAGAACAAGGTCATCCTTTGCTTCAGAACCAATTGATTAGGTGACTGTGATAGTTAATAGATGAAAAACAAAACACAAATTTTCATTATTTTCTGTTCGAATGTGTGATTGCCTCCTACATGGAATGACACAATGTGATACAGTTACACAATTCCGTTGAATTCAATTGCATTTGTTTGCTGAGGTTATGCTCATGACTTTGCTAAATGCCTGTCAATAATGATTTTATTGCAGAAAAAAAGGTAATTACAATGCAGTTCCGTGGCTGTTTTTCTTTCATACAAATGTGTTATTTTGTGTATGTTCACATAATATTTCTGTCTGATCTGCTGTAGATACTGGAGGTACAATGAGGACATGAGGACTATGGACCCTGGTTATCCAAAACCCATCACCATTTGGAAGGGGATCCCTGACTCTCCACAGGGGGCCTTTGTAGATAAGGCCAATGGTATGGCAGCGTCATTGAGAGTAGAGTTACCTTGTTTAAGAACACTATTTGGTGATAATGTCCCATGATCTCTCCATACAGGCTTTACCTACTTCTACAAAGGAAAGGAATACTGGAAGTTCAACAACCAGCTGCTACGCGTGGAGCCAGGCTATCCCAGGTCCATCTTGAGGGACTTCATGGGCTGTGACGGCCTACCTGCTGACCCAGACTGGGACTGGAGCCCCCCGGCAGCAGAGGAGCGCCACTATGACAATGGAGACGTGGACGTAGTCATCAAACTGGATAGCACGGGGGGGACGGAGAAAGCGGTGGCGATTGCTATCCCCTGTGTGCTGGCACTGTGCATGATGGTCCTCCTCTACACCGTTTTCCAATTCAGGAGGAAGAGCACGCAGCGCCACATACTGTACTGCAAGCGCTCCATGCAGGAGTGGGTCTGAGGGACGCTTTCTGCAACGTAGGGAGAAGTATGAAGCTTGGTAACGTTTCCAGGCGTTACTTGAAACCCTAAGTACAGTCAATTGAATAACTGCAATGGGTGCAATACGTTAAGGATTGCATTGTTGGCACATTTGCAGTTCTGTGTTCGAACCCATAACGTGCAAGTTACTGTGAAATGAAACGATCAGCAGAACTGAAGGCACGGAGGAGAGGGGGCTGCATCTGCCGTGTCCAACTAACATGCACTGTATGTATCTGCTTTGACTTTCTTCTGTATCTTGGAATGAACTCAATTACATGAGACAGAGTTAAGCTGAGCGGGACCTTCATCTATTCTCATCTCTGCACGCCTCTTGAAAAGCCCCTAGCACTAATTTCAGTGGACAAATTAGATTATAGGCTACTACTTTACTTTCACTTCTTAATTAACTTGCCCTAAGCTGTGCTTTTTTTTATTTATTTAGGGCCCCTGTAAAAGATTATTAATTGTGTAGAGGACTGATACACAAACCAAATATGATCGTTTCTTCCAAAGAGGATAACTGCTCAATGTTGATTTGATGGGATATTTTTCATCCATGGATCAAACGTTTTGGCATACTCGCGTTTACTTTGTTATTTCTGTTCCGATCACCCTGTCTTCTCTGTAATCTGTGGGAATAGCGATTAGTGGTTTGTTAGAGCTCGGAATTGAAGACTGTTGAGGCAGCCTATCTCCAAAACAGGAGCAAAAAAACCTCTGCAATATACAGAATATACGAGACTGCCTTAATCACAGATTGCTTCTCTTTCTATGAGTCTTTCTTTGGCACTGCGTCTTAAACACGACACCACGACATGTACCAGTGCATTAATTACTACCCATAATACAGCTTCAAAACCAGAGGTGGTGGGATGGTGTAAAGCTTATGTGTGCAAAACCACTCACAGACACACACACACACACACACACACGCTGTAAATGTACTGTACTGTGGCATCAGTTAGTGGACTGCTGGCATCCTGCTTCCCTTTTCCTGCCAAGTTTGGACACCAACACTCCAAACACTCTCAGTCGATAGGATTTACACAGCTTTACGGATGTGTATTCTTTTTTTCCCCCCACAACTTTTGTGCAAGGTTGGTAACATAATATTTCACATAGCACAAGATACACAACAAAGGAAGGACGGGGAAGGGATGGGAGAAGAAGAAAAACGAAGAGAGCAGCATGTACCAGTTGTCTGACTTTATAGCAGTTGCCAATGTTATGACGTAGATTTGTCCATCAAGTGAAATGTGAAGGCATTAATCAGTAGACATTTTTGGCTGTGTGTGTGCTGTATAGGATGGAACTACAGATGTTTTATGCACTTTATTTATGAATAGTCCTCATTCAAAACTCTACCTATAATTGTGTTACACTGACAAATGACAACTTAAATTCCATTATCAACTCTGGTATTTATTTATTTTTATATTGTCTGAAGTCTCTCTTTATCATTAATGTTTCACATATACAGTATATCACAAATACATCATATACTACTGAAAATTATTCAAGAAACAGAGTATACTGAGATTATGGCTATTTATATTGAATCTAAATTCCACAAGTCACTCCAAACAGATATTTATTTATTTATTTTCTGTAAAATGTGAATGGTGAGTTGAGTGAAAACCCTGTTTGTTCGATACCTTTCAGTCATGTAGTCCATGCGGGTTATGATGTTTCAACATGGTTTACTTTTCTCGGTATACATAACAAGTAATGTGAGATAAACTACAATACGAAGACTAAATTTCCGTGCCGATCTGAAGACTCGAACGTGTGGTGAGTCGAAACTAAATTTATCAGGAGCTTTTTCTATGCCCATGTATTGTACAATGAATGCAGTATAGAAATACCGTCTGTTGACTCACAATTGCCTTTGGTTAACTGTCATACGTATAACAACGTGGTAGCGTGGCGTCGTGGCATGTCTCGCAGTTTTCCAGATGACCTATCTGTGTGCATTTTAATATTTGTTATTTTAAGTGGTCTCATTAACAACCATGAACTGTACAGTGACATCATCATCGATATGAAGGCAGTTTCACTTGAGAACATGTCGTGGAATTGGAGTCTGTACGAATGAAAGAACTAGTGGATTATTTTTTTTGCATTAATAGAACGATCTCATCAAACACAAGGACTAAGTAATGATTGGTGGGTTGAATGTGGTTATATTTCATCATACCAGTGCGATTTGTACGGGACTCGAACTGTAAAACAACGTAAGGGCAATGCATGCCATGGTTCACTAAAGGGGTCGTTTGTACATTTGTGTCTCGTTACATTCTGACTGAGCGACTGATCAGAAATGCAAGTTTCTGCTGGACCATCTTTTATAAAACCATATAAATTTGCTTCCTGTCTGTAATTTCTAACTCATTCCTTCACACTCTGAAGGGATTTATTTGCTTTCGGTGCATATCACTCCATTATTGTTATAATTTAAGGTGGAAGCAAAACCTTTGGCTCAGTGTTGTGCGTGACGTATTAGTTTGTGTGTTTTACGCTGAGGGTCTGACGGTGTGAATTAAAGATGGCCAGTAAGGCAGGTCAGTACTGTATTTATTGCCGTATTTATTCCTCTGTGCTCTGCACCTCGAATCTTGTTGCATTGCATTGTACTGAGGGCAAGCAGCTGTCAATAAAGTGGGTTTGAAATGCAAAGAGTTATTTTGATTTTTAATGCCGCCAAGTCATCCCTTTTCTTCCGTCATCGATTCAGAAAACGGATGTATCACACTGTCTTTCGATGGTAAGTCACAAACTTTAAAGGGCGTCCGTTTATCCCTTGAAATACCTGATATTAGATCTAGAAGTGGGAAGGGAGGTGAGTCCACCGAAGAGGTTGATCTCAAGATCTGGGAAATAAAAGGCATAGAAAATTGATAAACAGCTTCTGCGGCGGCATGTGATCAATGATTTATGATGTTACTGATGATGTCTTCTGACTACAAACATTATCCACATGATAGATTTTTCCATTTGTTCCAGACAACTATTATTTATTTTTACTTGGAAAACATATTGTTAAGTCCTGCTGGGAAATAATGAGCTCAACAAAAAAATACTTAATTTTGTTTTGCTTTGCACAGATGGCATAAAGTACAGAGGATTTGAAAAGATGTCATCGTTTCTCTATTTTAATGAACCAACATGGACGTCCGTTAAGTAAATCTTTGCATAGAACAACTAGATGTGAGTGTTTGATTGAATTTACATATATAATCCTTAAGGTTATTAATGAAAATATTATTTATGATTTCTCAATTATCTCATGTAATTAGTATGTACTTACAACATACAATGCATTTTGTAGGTATTTCTTTTTCATTGACTAGTAATTAATAAATGATTTATCACCATTTAACTCCGGAAAGATTGATAAATGTAACATCATGTGACATATACTTAATATTTGTCTGATGGGCTAAAACAAATGGATCAAAATAAGACGTAGTTCATGGTGCATTCAAAGACAATGACCACGAGACTCCCAAGTCATCACCCTACCAGAACAAATTCAAGAATTCTTCTTGGCACTTGTGACGAGCCTGAGCTTTTGTATAAATTGACTTGCGTGTAAGTCACTTACTTAAACTCCACAGAGCGAGCAGCCTGCACACACTCGTCATCTTCACGTCTCTCCAGGAGGAAGAACAACCATGAAAACTCTGCTGCTGTCTTCCGTTGTCGTTGCTGGGCTGCTTTGTTTCTCAGCAGCTGTCCCTGTTCCCTACCATGCCTTCTGCAATTCACTCTGGTAAGATCTGCTCATCTGGCTCATAGTTAATCTGCATGCATACACAAAAAAAAAGATTTTAGAAGTGAATTTTTGATGCAACTCTCTCCCTGTAGGCTCTTTGCAACACCTTGCTCTGAGGTGAGCGCCAAACTCGTGGAACAGATCCAAGCTTTTGACCCTGCAAATGGCTGCGATGAATGTCTGTACAAGGTAGGAACCAGCATTCTTTTAACAATGTTAATATAAGTGAGTAGACTGTGAAGACATTAGTTTAGGAGAATACAACATTCAACCATTTCTATCACAGTACCCTGAGTTGTCTTCTGAGCTGTCCCAAACAGTTCCATGCAGAGCCAAACGCTTGGTCCATCGCTGCCTTTTCTGGCATCTATAGTGACTGGAAATGATTCAAGCAGAACAGAAATCGGTGTGTTAGAATGAGAAGATAAAGTAAATCAGAAAATTGGATATCACCAAATATGAGACCATCATTAATATGCTTGGTTTAGACTGCACACTTCATATTACCTTTGCAAGACAACTTCATAGGTTGCCTGCTGATGACAAGCTCATACATTTTCCACTCCATCACAATGTGCAAGCATGGCCTCAACCTCAATGACCTAAGGTTTATACGTATATGTTATATGACCGTTTGCCCTCATATCTGACATGTTGTTCTCTGTTCCAGCTTGTATCATCCAGTGCCGTTTCCATCAAATCCAATCACTCTTCCGCTGATGGTGTCAATGCTGAGAACATCACTTTCACCCTGAGCCCCACAGTGATGGCCACTGGCTGCCGTGTGCATGTAAGTATGACTAGGAAATCTTAGAAAGCCACAAAAGAGTAAAATTTATTATTTTTTTGTAAAATATTCATTCACAATAATAATAATAATATTAAATATTTCCCAGGCTCAGTCTGCATCTCTGGCATTCAGCAGCCTTCTTGACAACGGCCTCAACTACTGCAACCTCTACAACCTGCTGTCAGGTAACTTCAAAGTGTACATTCTCTAGTTTCTAGGAATATCTGTATTCTTTTAACATACAAAATCCATTCTGTGTTATTAAGAAAGGATCGTTAATGACCCAAATGTGTTTGTGATCATCTTTGATTCTAGCGAGTGGCCTCGCCTCAAGTCCTGGTTTCATGGAGATGACCAGCGAGTGGGCTTGTTTGGGCTACGGCCTCACCACCTGCAGGAACAGCAACTTTTTCATGGGATATTACTAGGATTTAGTTGCAGTTGTATTGGAATTGTAAGTCTTTCCTTTGACTTTAACATTAATGGATGTCCCTGGTTATACTAATACAACTATACCTAAGCACTGAAGAAAAATGTCAATAAAAAGTAAAAAAAAAAAACCATATATATTGTTCTTGCTGTTTTTTCTGTGTGTAACATTTAATAGTATTAATTTAATAAGTATTGTTGGTTGAACATATATAATGGTAAAAATACAAATTAACTGATCACTGCAAGCTGTGTCCATGTCATCACCAGTAATCGGAGGAAATAAACTGTTTTGCAGGCAATAAAAAATGCCTCAAAGAGCTGTGACTGCACATATATTTGCTACCAGCCATAACAACTATACTGTTGGTTATACCCTCCATCTCACCAAGTTCATCCATTCTACGATCCCTCATAACACACCTCTTAAAGTAATTTGTAGATCTAATTAGTAATTCAAAGTCATTGAAAGTAAAACTGCGTACAAACTGGTAAAACTTAAATATCTGTGAACTTTAATAGCATTTATATGTTTCTGAAATAGTTTTTAAGGATCAAATGAGGTCAGGTTAGTGGAAAAAAGGAAAACGACAGGCTCACAACTGAAGCTTGACGAGATAAATAATCTAAATTTTGAATGACATTATCATTAATGACATCATCCTTCATAATACCATGTAAATGAAAAATAACGGGAGGACATACAGAGCAGTTTACTGTGATCAAAAATGAGCCCATGTGGTCATAGACACGGATGAAATTAGGAGCTTAAACTATAAGTACAAAACATTGGAACAAATAATTGGCATGTGATCAGGGATCTATGAGATTATTATTACATTATTACATTATTACATTATCCACATGATAGGTTTTTCCATTTGTTACAGCATTATATTCAACGGAGAAAAGTGGTCAGAGGTTTTCACTGTGTTTGTTGTGGTTAAATTAAGTTGAAAAACAACACAAAATTAGACATTGACTTGAATGGGGCGCCCACCTGGTAGAGCGAATGCCAGATAGTGCAGCGGCGTGGGTTGGATTCCGGCCTGTGCCCTTTGCTGCATGTCATCCTGCCTGTCTCTCTCTCTCTCTACTGCACCTTCCATAATAAAGCAGAATTGCAAGAGAAACGAATCTTTAAAAAAAAGTGAAAAAGTGACAGTGATTTGAATACTGCAATGTATCAATTAACCCTTCAGTGATTATAAGATGCAAATCATCATAACTTTGAGATATAAAAGTGAAGTTGAATTCATTTGTATATCCCAATATTGCATAAAATATCTCATAGAACTTTACAGGCCGTCACATCAAACAGTTGTGTCCATCTGAATTTGTTGGCATATCATCTAAATTCCAACATTGCATATAGTTCCTCAAAGTTCTGTTGTATAACCACTTACGTAGTCTTAACATGTTTGTCTATAGAACATTCAAAATTTCATTTGAAAGCAAATGAAACAATATAAGTCCTTATCCACTTATTAAACATTGGTCATTTGACATCTGACGCAGTATTTCATGATGCATTCAAAGACAATGATGATGAGACTCACAAGTCATCCCCCAACCCGAACAAATTGAATTTTCCTTCCTGGCACTTATGACAAGCCTGATGTTTTGTATAAATTGACGTGGATGTAAGTTACTCACTTAAACTCCACAGAGCGAGCAGCCTGCACACACACTCGTCATCTTCACGTCACCACAGGAGGAAGAACAACCATGAAAACTCTGCTGTTGTCCTCTGCTCTCTTTGCTGGGCTGCTTTGTTTCTCAGCTGCTCTCCCTGTTCCTTACCATGCCTTCTGCAGTTCACTCTGGTAAGGGTCAGAGTTTAGACTACATACATAAAGAAAACAGAAAAGTTTTTAGACGTGAATTTTTGATGCAACTCTTCCCCTGTAGGCTCTTTGCAAAACCTTGTGAAGACATCAGTAGCAAACTTGTGGAACAGATTGAAGCTTTCGACCTTGGGAATGGCTGCGATGTGTGTCAGTACAAGGTAAGAATGAGCACTCGATGATTACATGATGAACATGTAAGTGGGCAGACTGTATAGACATTTGTTGATGGAATGCTTGGTTTATTGCTCTCTATCCCAGCTTGAGTCAAGCAATCCCGTGTCCATCATAGCCAATCATTTGTCCAGCAATGGCCTCAATGCCGAGAACGTCACCTTCACCCTGAGCCCCACTTTAATGGCCAGTGGCTGCCGTGTGCACGTAAGTATGACTGGGAAATTTCAGATTTTATACACAAATCAGATTTAACAAATCAGTCATTTTAAAAACAAATTATTTAAAATTGTAGTATGCAAATATTTATTCTATTACATTTTTAAGCGGGCTTCTTTCTGTTTATTTACCTCCCAGGCTCAGTCCACATCTCAGGCATTCAACAGCCTTTTTGACAACGGCCTTAACTACTGCAACCTCTACAACCTGCTGTCAGGTGAATTCAAAGTTAGAACTTATCGTGCCATGTGTGCTATGCTCTAGTCCTGTCCTCAAAAGATACAATCCACACAGTCATTTAAAAAAGGAAAAGGTTAATAGTGATGCATGGAATGCGAATGATCTAATATCCACCCATCTGTGTTCGTGACTGTTTTCGATTCTAGCGAGTGGCCTCGTCTCAAGTCCTGGTTTCATGGAGATGACCAACGAATGGGCTTGTTTGGGCTACGGACTCACCACCTGCAGAGACAACAATTTATTTAGTGACAGTTTTTAGGTGCATTTTGTTTTCCTTTGACTTGAAGGTTAATGTGTGTACCTGGAAATACTTACACAAATATACCAAAGCAGTGCATAAAAATATCAATAAAAAGTTGAATATTCATTGTTCGTGTTTCTGTGTGTAACATTTGATACAGTATTTTTGGTTGAATGTATACATAAGTTCAAAGTGCCTTCTGAGAACAAACACATCCTTAGGAGAATCACTGACTGACAATAAATACTAATTCTATATGATAATAACAAATATGATGCTGTTACAGTGATAAAATCTGTTTCCAAGAGCTTTACACATAGTTGAAGCTGAGAGTCATAAGCCTCCAATACCCAATCTAGACGTACACTGAGGGTTACATCCCCCATCGAATCAATTCAATCTGTTCTACCAACCCTCATGACAAGCGTTACAGGTCTGAGGTTGCTGCTGGGAAAGTTGTTCAGCCGCTCAGTCACAGGCTTAGATTTCGCAGCGATACTTTACACTTTGACGCAGTGAACAACCAGCCCAAACTCAGCACCAACACAGTGCGACAGGGGGAGAAGCCTTCACTGAGACGATGAAGAGGCTGCTGCTGCTATCTGCTCTAGCTGCAGGACTGTTTGGCTGTTTATCTGCCAAGCCTTTTCCTGCTCCCTACCATGCTTTCTGCAGAACCCTCTGGTAAGGATTGTTGTCTACAACCGTCGAGTAATGAGAAGTGTCATTCTAGAGATTAAAAAAAAAATCTATAAATGTTTTAGATGATGCAGTTGTTTTCAGAATAAATGTGCCCACATTGTGGTAGTCGCTTTCTCTCTCTAGGCTCTTTGCGATGTCCTGTACTGATGTCAGTGACAAACTGATCCATCAGATTCAAGACTTTAACCGTCAAAAGGCCTGTGAAAAATGTCACTATGTGGTAAGATGGCCATCTTGTCTGACAACACATTTAAATCTCTGAATTATACATTTTTACAGGTTCACATGCCCTCATATTATTCCAAAGTTAATAGGTTGTGAGTAATTGGGTTGTCATCGCATTATGGGACATTGCAGCTTCAAAACAATGTACTGATGAGAAATTCATTCTGAATTGTGTTGTCTTCTATTCAAGCTTGTGTCAGGCACAAACACCTCTATTCACGGCTATCACACCTCACCCGACGGCCTGACAGGTGAAAGTCTGTCCTTCACCTTACAGACCACCATCCTGACCGGTGGCTGCCGTGTGACTGTAAATCCCTCTAATGCTCAGTTCTTAACTCCGTAACTTCCCCGATCAACAACAACAAACATAAATTCCCATTTTTTTCTCCATTTCTCCAGGCTCAATCCGGCTCCCTCTCATATACCAGCCCCTTTGATGGTGGCCTCAACTACTGCAACCTCTTCGACCTGCTGTCAGGTGAGCTTTGCCATTTTAAAATTGCAAAGGTGGCCGATTTTAAAGGCTTTTTGGGGTCATTTTCACTCCATTGTGTGTAGGAATTAAAGCAAATTTGTAATATTGTCATTTCTGCGTTTGTGAATAAACGTTTTGGATTCCAGCGAGTGGCCTCGAGAAAACCGAAGGCTTCATGGAGCTGACCAGTGCATGGGCTTGTTTGGATTATGTCTTCGCCACCTGTAAAGACTGACACGCTGACAGTACACAGTCCAATGTTTTACAATTCCAAGTTGTCATTTGCTGCTGGCTGGCTATTTATTGTTACCCTGTAATGTCACGAACATCATGTTCAATCTTTTGAGTTTAGATGAAATGTCTCTTCACATTGATTGCAAACGATAACAGTATTTTGAAAAATCAGAACCGTCAAATATTTTGATACAAATTACATCTGGATTTTTATTTAGAAGAACAGAAAAACAAAGAAAAAAAACACACACACACATTTAAACAATGCATGCCAGACGTAATACTGTGTGTTGTTTCTGTAAGACACAAAATATCTGTCACCATTATCATTATGAACATTGTAAAATAAATACATAAATAATAAAAAATAAGCTTTGTTAATTATCTTTGATGGTTTGTCCTTCTGCTTCTATGTTGCTGAATTTATGGTCTGTGAAATCACAATATAGCTGACTTTACATGGTCAAAGAATGACGTTAATTCCCAAGTCAGATGACTTTTTATTTATTGTCTCTACATAAACGGAACATCATGGATAGAGGAGGCAGAGCTGAAAATTGGCCTGAGACAGCAGTGGATCTCTTTCCACACTTTTAATGAAAGGCATTCCAGCAGCAAAGGAAAACATCTTATCTAACGTGCAAAATCAGGGACAGTAAAACTAGAATGATATTTCTGTCAACCAGTGTTAAATGCAAACCTCCACATTGGTATGACTCTCGATGGTCATCGTGAGACAAAGAGCCCAAAGAGGACAGAATTTCCTAAAAGAAGGAAAACAAAGAGAAATGACCGGAACTGTCTCAGCTGATGCTCAGTCGTTCTGGTTGAAGTGCAACAACATGTGACCTTTACGCGTCATGCTGCCTGTTAAGTACTGGACTGTATGTTCACAGTGATCCTCAGGCTGACACGAATGAATGATAAAAATGAAAAAATGTTATGAAAATACAACAAACAGCATTTTAGATGTCTGGTAATGAAACCTAATGATGGGGCCAGTCTGCCATGGGTCACGTCAGCCATTACTGCCAACTAACCTGTGTGATTGTGCATGTTTTTGTATTTATGTTTGTTATTATTTTACCTTTCTTGGTTCGTTGCTTACAACATTCTTCAGTATTCCATCCATATTCCGTCTTTTCTGTGGCTGCAGCAGTAATAGCGAATGCTTGCGCTGCATCTAGTTAAATCACAACACATTACATTTTAGCATTTCAACTTATTTAGCGCTTAGCTACTACAGTACTACAGCGACTAATCTTAAGGGAAGAATGCACCCGAACAGAGCGTCTTTTGTGTCCATGTATGATGACGTACAGAGTAGTTGTTTGTAGTTTTGTCACTTATTTTGCTATTCTCAAAGTTATGCTTTTCTATGCTTTTTGATATAATAGTGTGTTTGTTTTACTTTTGACAGAGTAGTCTTTTGGGGTTTTTTCAGTTTACTTGCTTTTTTTGTGGATTTATGGACTAATTTCCTGTGTATTTAGATGGTAAAATGGTACAGCCCAAAACGTACATCAGCAGGTCCTCAGTTTGTAAGGTGGGCAGCGATTGTTTATATTTATATTCATATTTATACTGTTTTTCCTGTCTTGTTTCCGTCGATATGTTTGTTGTAAATAG
Organism: Brotula barbata; assembly: GCA_900303265.1. Classification (NCBI taxonomy): domain Eukaryota; kingdom Metazoa; phylum Chordata; class Actinopteri; order Ophidiiformes; family Ophidiidae; genus Brotula; species Brotula barbata. Next base: position 90,315 of record OMNV01007966.1, on the reverse strand, counting down.
TTTTTGTAAAGTTTGTCACAAAATTACCATTGTCATGGTCAGATACTGGCAGATGAAACTTATAAGATGAAAATCACTGAATAGATAAAAAAGTATAGACTGTTGATGTAAAGGTTTGGTGATCACGTTATTGATTATCAATGAAGTGTCATAGAAATGTGCATACCAAGAAGGCACGACAATAGATAATATAAAATGATATATCATATGAAATTTAATTGTGCAGTATTTTTTAGATAAAACACTCGCTAAATGAATAATGTACTAATAACTGAACCATGATACAGTGTACATTTTAATGTATGCTTTAATTACTGTAGATTATCAGGCACATATCCTCAAGAAGAAAGCCATAACGGACAACTTATTATGAGACACATACAACCAAAGTGTAACACTGAGTGTTACTTGTACTGATATACCAGATGTATGAAAGATTACATCACTAAGGAAATATCATCACACAATGTAAATCCATAGCGCTATAGCGGTTTCAATTTAAACAGTTAAAATTTGATTTATTTTTTTTCATCCAGGTTTTCGTGTTTTTGTGATGTGTCCCAAAATGCCAAATAGAGGTCTCAAATTTCATCGCAGGAAGAACGTCCGTATCCGATACACATCCACTCGTTGGTGTACTCTGTGTAGCCTGGCTCTGTGGCCAGTCCACTTCCTGTGCAGATATGAAAGAGCAAGAAGTGATTAACATTTCAGATTCATGGATTCTTAATGTTAACACTTAATATGAGTAAAACAAACTTACCTTGGATTACATTATGGAGATTACAGTAGTTGGTGCCATTATCAAACTGGCTGTACCAGAATGAAGACAGAGATAAACCCTGAAAACAAACCAATGAAACAAACAAATCATAAATCAATCTTCACATTATGTTTAGATCGTATATATGCTAAAAAGATGAATGTTTGCATGTAGACGTGGACGCAGGTGACTTACGCTGACGTGACAGCCCAGGCCAAGAGATGTGGCTGACATGGTGAAGAAAAGCTTCTCCACTTGTCCAACATTAGTAGTATGGTTGGCCTGGATGACACCTGGTGTCACTTTGCCGAGCTAGAATGAAAAATACAGACCCAGTATTGAATAAACAAAAAATACCCACTACGAGGCAGAATATTAAAGTAAACCAATCATACGTAAACAATTTACCGCATATGAGTCCATGGTTTTGATCTGGGCCGCTATGGCTGTTTTTGCTTGCGCACATGGCACCCCGATCAGCCTGTGGACAGAGAGCAAAATCTATAATCATCAGTCTGTCAATCAGCATCTATCAATCGTTCTACACTGAACCTTGAACAGATGAAGTCTCACCAAGAGATCTTGCAGAAGACTCTGGTTGGGGTTGTCTCGTTGCCAGTTGCGATGAGACACATTCCCAAGAGAGCACAGGTCAGGATTAAAGTCTTCACAGCCATTATGAGGTTTCTTTTTTCTTATTTCGCACAAAACGTTCTGTGATGGCAGTACTTATATACTGCGACTGCATGAAAACTTGGAGATCATTGGCTTGTCATGTGTAGACATGCATTACTGATTTGCATGGATTTGGAACAAAGTCATATGAAAAAAAACCCAACAACGTAAAAACATTAAAAAAAACTCTCAAACCGTCTCTCAGGCCTTTTGTATAAAGTATTCCCAGAACAACAAATAACAATAACTCAACTGTCATTGCATTTTAATCTGACCGAATAATTTTTACACACATGCTTTACACCATTTACCTAATACATGTCTCATGCGTTAAGAAATGTATGTTGGTTCATGTATCGATAAAGCTTCATACTTTTCAAATGAAATAGAAAATTTTCTACGTCAGTGAGAATAAATAAAGAAAAAAAATCAAACAACCGACCAACAAATGTATTAATGATTCAAATAATAAAAAAGGGAATTGCTATAAAATGAAATAAATGAATGGCATGTTGCACTGGCATTTGTTGGGAATCTATTTTGAGTAACCATTACAAATTCTTCTCCCTTATTCAACTTCCACCTACAAGCTGAATATGATATGATACAGTATGTTCACTGAAAAAAAAATAATATTTCAACATTACTAATGTTATTTCATCATTTAAGCAGTTATCACAAATAGAATAATATGAATACTAAGGAAACATTAGTACAGTTACAGCAATAAATGTTCTCAGTCAGATTTGAATTCAACAAATGAGGCTTAAAGTACGTTTGAAGCGCATGAATTTGTTCACTTTCCTGTCTGTGATGAATGTTTGGACCCATGTGCCTCTGTCATAATGATAGAGTTATTAAGAGTGACGTTTACAATTTATCGTGGTTTCATTCTTCTTCTAATCCATTATTTCACTGCTGGGTCTTCAAACAAACATGCCTATTGATTTGCCGTCCTTGTGGTTGTGTGTATGATGACCACCATGAAATAAGATCAGGACCCCAAACCGCAGCAGTGGTGACAACACAACAAACCTCTGGCTTTTATTGTCAGTCACTCATCTAAAACTAACTAACTAACACAATCCAGATGAGGGTGGGAATGAAGCTGACTCACCTCACCCCGACCCCGAAACACCTGAACTCCTCCACCTGGGACGCTGCTGCGGATTTGGGGTCCTGATCTTGTTTCATGATGCTCATCGTGCCCACAACCGCAGGAAACCGCGAATCAATAGGCACGTTTGTTTGAAGACATAGCAATGAAATAATGGATCATGAGAAGAATGAAACCTGAATAAATTGCTAGCGTCACTCTTAATAACCCTATCATGACAGAGGCACATGGGTGACAATGTCAGTTGAGTTATTGTTGTTTGTTGTCGTCAGAATACTCTATGAGGTGCATTTTTTTTTTCTGTTGTTTTTCTTTTTCAGAGAATTGTCTTGCAAACCCACACAAGCAAATCAGAGACGGGTGTCTACACATGACAATCCTATGATCACCGATTTGTCCTGTTCGTGCAGAGTCGTAGTATAAAAGCAGTGCCATCGGAGAACTGTCCGCACAAAGTTTTGCGAGAAGTAACCAAAGACCTCCATCATGGCCGTGAAGACTCTCTTTCTGACGTTTGCTTTCCTGATGGGAATGTGTGTCATCGCAACTGCTGAAAAGCACCAGAGAGCCTTCTGCAAGATCGCTTGGTGAGATTTTATCTGTTCATGAATCAGTGTAGATGCATAGAAAGATTGATAGATATTGATTATATATTTTACTCTCTGTCCACAGGTTGTTCGGAGAGCCATGTGCACAAGTAAGCACAGACATAGCGAACCAAATTAGATCCATGGACTCATACACGGTAGGTTTATATATATAAATATACACATATAAAGCATTGATGTGTTTTACTATTCTGACTTATAGTGTTTATTTTGGTTTTTTTTAACACTTTGTCTTTGCACTATAGATTGGTCGAGTGACACCAGGTATGATCCAGGTCAACCACACTTCTAAGGTTGGACAAGTGGAGAGGGTTTACTTCACCATGACAGCCAATTCCAAGGGCGAGGGCTGTCATGTGAACGTGAGTCACACGCTGCCACATCTACATGAGAATGTTTATCTTTTTGGGACAAATATAGACAAAAGATAATCTGAGGATGATTTATTTGTTACATTGGTTTGTGTCCAGGGAATATCTCTGTCTGCAGTCTGGTACAGCCAGTTTGATAATGGCACCAACTACTGTAATCTCCATAATGTAATGCAAGGTGAGTTTGTTTTACTCATATTATCACTTAATTGATTAGTGTTAGCCGCATGGACATCACGACCTCTATGTTTGATGTCTGCACAGGAAGCGGACTGATCAACGCTCCAGGCTTCAGAGAGTACACCAACGAGCGGATGTGTGTCGGATATGGACGTTCTTCCTGCAGTGAAAATTGAATCCTCTATTTGGCATCCTGGCACAAGTCACAAGAGCGTGAAAACCTGGATGAAACCTCATCTCATAATGGCATTTTAACCTCAAGCTGCCTTTTTTCAGACAGACAACACTCTATGAAATAGTATACATTGATGATATTTCTTTGGTGGTATAATCTTTGGTACATGGAGTACATTAGTACAGCAAACAATCAGTGTTACACTGTGGTTGTATGTGTGTAGTAATGATTGGTCTGTTATGGTTTTCCTCTTGAGGATAAGTGTCTGATAATCTACTGCAATTAAAGCATATGTTAAAATCTACTTTGTGTTATGGTTCCGTTATTATTACATTATTAATTCAGCTAATCTTTGTTTAATTTTATTTTCATGTACTCTAAGCTTGACACTTAAGTTTCTGCCTTTTTTTAACATCTTGCCCAGGGAACATAGATAAAAAACTCAAATTTTTATTGTCTTTTGGGAATTTATTTTATCATCGTGGACTGCAGTTATACATCTTTATTTCTTTTTAGTCAAATGTTAATGGAAGATGTGTCAGCCTGAGGATCTCTGTGAAAATACAATACTTAACAGTCACATTTGGTTGCATTTCATCCAAAACAACTGATCATCAGCTCAAACAATTACTCAAGCTCAATTCTCCTTATTTTCACTCTGAAAGTCTAAATTTTGCTGTGAACCATGAACCATTAGTGAATATAAGCAAAACCAATAACTGGTGATAACTGTCAGTAATAGGAACCAGATTACATCAACACTGCCCAGGGTGATGAATAAAATAACAACATCTGGTTTGTATTCAATGAGTTCTCACATTGTTGCAGATTCTAGGTCAATACGCAATTAACATAAACCTACAAATTACCACTGACTACTGCGTTTCAACATCATCAAACACAGTTTAATAGCGTGTATAGACAGCGTGATATCTATATTAACAGCACGGCTGTGATTAAATATGTACCAAAGCACCAAATGAGAGGACACAGGAACCTGAAATGACTCTCAAAATGATTTCTGCACATCTTTCATGCAGAGATCTTAGATTACCAAGTAAATCCAACTGATGCAACTTTTCTGGGGCAAAACTGATATGTAGAATGAATCACTGGATTTAAAAGTTTTACATATACTGTATATTAAGCCCTTCCTGTATTATGGCCTTGTTGGGGTGGAAGGGCTTCTGAGTTTCAGATCCACCACAGCTATGTCATCAGGGGCTTCATGTTTCCAGAAGGCAAACAGTTCAGGGGTGAGAGTCCAGACTAACATGATCCCAACAACCCTATGATGTGGTTAAAAATAAAGAACAAGTGTACCCTGCCCAGAATAGGGACACCAAGACCCACTCCTCAAGGTGCAGGTTAGAGATGGATGCAGTGTACGACGGACAGAGCGGTTCCGGACATAAAATGATATATTATTATCTAACAAATTTATGCAGTATTCCTAAAATGAAACAGTGATTTGCTAAATGAGTAATGTAATAATAAGTGAACCATTACACAGAGTACATTTTAATGTATGCTTTAATTACAGCAGATTATCAGAAACTTATCCTCAAGAGGAAAACCATAACAGAGAAATAATTTTTAGAACACAAACAACCAAAGGGTAACACCAATTGTTAGCTGTGCGAATATGCCAGACGTATCAGAGAACCAAAAAGAATATCGTCAAACAATGTAGTTATACATAGCACAATGTCTGTCTGAAAGTCGGCTTCAGGTTAAACAGTACTATCATGAGATTTTGTTTCATCTCGGTTTTCATGCTCTTGCGATTCGTGCCAAAATGACAAAAACGGGATTCAAATTTCAAAGACTGCAGGCCGAACGTCTGTATCCGATGCACATCCGCTCGTTGGTGAACTCTCTGAAGCCTGGAGACTTGTTCATTCCACTTCCTGTGCAGACGTCAAACAGAAAGGTCATGATTAAAATACTCAGGCTGTTTAGGTGGTAAACATTCAGACTCGTGGATTCTAACTGTTAACATTAAATTCAGTGATAATATCAGTAAAACAGGCTTACCGTGCATTACATTGTGGAGATTACAGTAGTTGATGCCATTGTCAAACAGGCTGTACCAGAATGCAGACATAGAAATGCCCTAAAAACAAAACAATGAAACAATCAGACGTTTGATCATATTTATCACAAACAGATTGTGCGTGTACGTTTGGTAGCATGTGACTTACGCCTATGTGACAGCCCATGCCCTTGGATGTGGGTGACATGGTGAAGTAGATGTTCTCCACCTGTTCAACCATAGAAGTGTGGTTGGCCTGGATTATACCTGGTGTAGCTGTGTGGAGCTGCAGAGAAAAGACAAATGCAAAGTGTGTCAAAAACTCTAAATACACACCGCAAGGCAGAATATCCAAATAAATCCATGCTGTGTATCAAACCTACCTTGTATGCGTCCATGGATCTAATTTGGTGCACTATGGCTCTGTTTACGTTTTCACACGGCATCCCGAGCAGCCTGTGGACAGAGAGTAAAATATGTAAACATCAATCTGTCAGTCAATATGTATCAATCTCTCTATCTATATACATGGAACCATCAACAGATGAGGTCTCACCAAGCGATCTTGCAGAAGGCCCTTGTTGGGTTTGTCTCGATGCCAGTTGTGATGACACACATTCCCATCAGGAGAGCAAATGTCAGAAAGAAGGTCTTCGCAGCCATGATGAAATTCTTCTCGTACCGCTCACAGAACTTTGTGCGGACAATTCTGCGATGACGGCGCTTTTATACGAGGACTCTTCACGAACGGGACAACACGGAGATCATCGGCTTGTCATGTGTGGACATGCATCACTGATTTGCTATCGTGGATTTGCCAGACAACTGTCTGACAAAGAAAAACAACAACGGAGAAAAAAAAAACAGACCTCTCATTCTTTCTCCCAGACCTTTTTTAGATATAGTCTTCCCACTACAACAAACAACAATACCTCAACCGTCAATGCCAATTTAACCTGACCGAATAAATTATACCCACATTCTCACGTCAACTGTATACATTATGGTCTTGTGTGTTTGAAAAATATATATATTGGCACATATAAATATATATATAGGTTGTATATATAGGTAATATAGGTAATATATATAGGCTGAATATTATGTGATATGTTGATAAAAAAAACATTTTTTAAGCCACATTTATTTTTTTGAAACATAAATTTTGTTTCTTTGTACAGTTTATGTAATGATACAGATTTACGATTGTAAGCATGCCTCTGTCATGATGGTATAGTTATTAAGGGTGACGATCACAATAAATTGTGGTTTCATTCTTCTTGTGATCCAATACATAATGTCTGTCTTCACACAAACATGCCCTTTGAGTTACAATCCTTGTGACTGTGCACATCAAGACCACCATGAAATAAGATCAGGACGCCAAACCACAGTAGCACAACAACAACAACAACACACATTGTCAGTCACTCATCTAAAACTACAGCAAATATAATCCAGTGTCCTTTCTCGAAAGAACACATGTGCATATATCTCTATTAAGACAACAGACAAATGTGTCATTATAAAAATCTAGTTTTGCACCAACATTTTGGTTCCTGTCAAAGTATAAATTATGTTTCTTATCCCTGTCTGTAGGCGCCACCAGACTGTAACGAGTTATCACTGCTCCCATTTAATGTACAACTAAAATTATCTCCTTTAGTGTTTTCTGATCTTTGGTGCAGGGAGAATAATTTGTTCAGATTTGATCACAACAATGTCAACAGTGTAAAAATTTAATTACAACTATGATAGGACCATTAAAAGACAAAAAGATTTTGCCATAACACTGCCAATAATCAAGCTAAAGACCAAAGAGTAAATATGTAAATAGAGATGAATAATAATTAATACATTCACAACATATCAATGGAACAATTTTGTGATATTTCACCCCTTTATTTACACGTTAGTCCATCAATCACTGTAATTATTTTTATGTGTAACAAAAATAATGGTTCTGTCTGAAATGCAGCTTCATATTAAACAATTATGCCCATGTCCACGTGTTATTTGTTAATATCACAAGACAGAAATGTGATAAACAGGATCTACAACTCAAATGTCACATTTAGGCTTTGCAGGCAGAGAGTCCGTATCCGATGCAGATCCACTCGTTGGTGAATTCCGTGAAGCCTGGAGCTTTGGTCAGTCCGCTTCCTGTGCCGACATCAAACAGTGAGGTCGTGATTAACAACGTTCAGATTGTTCAGGTGTGAAACATTCTGATTTATGGATACTAAGGCTAAAATCAATGATAAAATCAGTAAAACTCACCTTGTATTACATTATGGAGATTGCAGTAGTTGGTGCCATTATCAAACAGGCTGTACCAGAATGCAGACATAGATGAACCCTGAACACAAACCAAAATGACACAAATGAATTATCTTCAGATTATCCTTTGATCGTATTCATCCTTCAAAGTTTAACGCTTGCGTGTAAATGTGGATTCATGTGACTCACGTCTACGTGACAGCCCAGGCCCATAGATATAGCTGTCATGGTGAAGTTAACATTCTCCACTTGCCCAGCCATAGACGTGTGGTTGGCCTGGATTCCAGTTGGTGTCACTTTAATGATCTGTACTGACAGAGAGTCAAGTTATTAAAATTTCAAACAATTACCAATCACCAAGTATCAAAATACACACTATAAGATAGAATATTAAAATACAAAGGTTTCTACCTTGTATGAGCTCATGGTTTTAATTTGGGCCGCTATGGCTGTTTTGACTTGTGCACACGGCACTCCAAGCAGCCTGTGGACAATAAAATACATAATCATCAATCTGTCAATCAATTAATATGTTGCCCTGTCTAAAAATCTGGAGTCAAACATTGATTCATGAACAGAAGTCTCACCAAACGATCCTGCAGAAGGCTTTGGTTGGTTCTGTTTGGTTGCCAGCTGTGATGACACACATTCCCACGAAGAGAGCACAGGCCAGAATTAAAGTCCTCAGAGCCATCCTGAAGCTCTTTACTTGGTTCTCACATGGACTGTGTCTGGGTAATTCTGGGATGCCTGTCCTTATATACTATGACTTTGCATGTAAGGGACAACCTGGAGATCATTGGCGCATCATTGATTTTCATAACTTCATGCAGTTCTCATGAACAACATGGCATCTTTCACAGCACTGGTATCAGGCTGGACATCTTGAATCCAGGGTGAAAATCTTAAAAACAATATTCTAAAAAAACAGATATAATATAATGGTGCATATGTACATTAATGTTATAGTATTGTCATTCAATTAAAAATTACTCCAAATTTATTTCTTAAAATTTGTTATTGTTTGTGTTCCTCGTGACATCAACTAACTATGATGTTGTATTTTTGGAAAAAGTAACGAACAAAACATATTTTTATCTATATTTAGATGGATTACATAATTTGTGTCTTTTGTATCTAAAACTGTGCATAACTGTCTATGCATATTAACTTGAAAAGTTATATTTGAATTAAACAATTGTGTTAAAATATAAAATATGTCCACTTCCATGGCTGTGATGTTTTCCACAGTTTAAGTATAACACAGCTTTATGTTTGAAAGCAAGTGCCTCTCTCACAATGGTGATCGTAAACTGTATTCTTTCTCTCTGCCTGTAGAGGGCGACAGACTACAACATTTCACCAAGTTCCTCCTCTGCATGCAGGAGCCAAACTTGATTCCTGACAGACCCCTGACAGGAAGGGAGACATGCAGGGTGCAGAAAATATATAAATTCATCTTAGAAAAGGACAAAAGCGAGTTTATTAAACAGGTTGTCATCTGTTCTGTATCAGCATCATTTCATGCCATGTAAAAATTGTGCATATTCATAATGTTACAACAACTATGCAAATGAGAAAGGAGTTTTGAATTATCAGTCTCCATGAGTTTCGTCTTCTGTCTGTTTGAAACGTGTCAGTCATACAGATGAATCGGAGTGAATTAGAGTGACAACCTTCTGCTGGAACTAATGAGGAACCCTGCAGTGGGATGTGCACTGAGTAAAAACACTGCCAAATTCATTTTGACTAAAGTTTTGTTTTGTTTTTTTGATCTCAAGGCCTCTTCTTACTTCTTTTCAGTTCTTGCGTCTCAGTTCTGTCTACGTTTTATGTGTTCCATTTGCTGTTATCCCTGCTGCTGAATGCATTCATTTTGTCTTATTTATGTCAATAGCCTTGTTGATATGGAACGGCTTTAAGTCTATGGTTACTGATTTGTTTATTGATCGAAATCAAAACTTTTATCCTCAGATAACACCAGACGTGCTGGTCCTGATGTCACCCTCTGTGTATTTGGTGACAGCAGAGGCCCCGCAGTGTGTGGATGGTGATTTGCTCTGCCATTTGCCAAGATGATCGCCGCAATAGTGACTACAGGGTTCAACGCTCCAACAGCTGACCATCTGCTGAGTCTGTTCAGTTCTTCTCTATCTGTCTGTCTCTGTTCCTCATTAATCAACTGTGATAATAGATGATAGTGATCAAAATTTACACAAATTAAAACTGACACCTGTTTGCGCTTGAATTACACTTGATTTGTGTCTACAGGCCTGAGATTTACTGCTGTTAATGAGTGGTTTAATTTCATTAAGTATGAAACATTTGTGGCTGAGTTACACAATGTATTTATTATGTTTTCTTTTGAAAAAAGTCGTGCTGATTTGCAGTTTTGAATTGGATTGAATTACTCTTTTTTTTTTTTTTACTAATACTTATTAAAAATGTATTAATAACTTTTTGAGAGCCCTAGAAAACATTTAGATACAGCCGTTATATTTCTGTCTTATTGTTGACGTAAGCGAGGCAAAGTCTCGTGTTCTATCGCGATAAGTCTCATTTTCCCGCAGACGGGTAATCTGTGGGGTTAGTGTACATTGTGTGCGGAAGAGAAGAATAAGGGCAAGTAATTGCTTTATTAATGTTCTTTATATTGTAGGAAGAAATTCTTTAAGTGTTTAGTATCTGCTGATCTTATTCTGCACCGACTGCTTTATTGCATGTATCGCTCTCGTAGTGACACAAAGCGCTGCAAAAAAAGTAGCGATTTACTTAAAATAAATAAACGCAGACTTTTAAGTAACCGAGCATAAGACAAAAATAAAATGTTTTTCGTAAATTGAAATGAATCCCTAGAATGACGCATTTGACCGGTGTTCCGATTTGCACTTTGCAGTCCAAAGGTGCGTTAGCTGCAGAGACAGTGCAACAGGTTACTGAACACACAGTTGATCTGAAGTCTGTTGTCAAGTCGAATTTTTGCAAATTCTTACCTCATTGCGATCATTGAGCAAGTAATTATTTATCTTGAAATCAAATTGTCCATTATCTTAGAATCTTGGCATTAGTTAGACAGAAAGCAAACCCTGGCGCAAGCACATTTTCCTGTCTGTTCTCTCTTCTGCACAAACCTCAGACGCATTTAATCATTTGCCATTTTTCTGTTTTTTTTTTCAGATTCTTTTGAACCCATTAGACCATCATGTCAGAGCTGAGTGGCAAAGTCCAGACCGTTTTGGGTTTAGTGGATCCAGACCATCTGGGTCGCACCATGACCCACGAACATCTGTCGATGACCTTTGAGTTCTGCTACTTCCCTCCGCCGCCCGGTGACGAGGCAGTGGCGGAGAACCCGTTCCAGATGAAGCACATGTTCTGGCTGAAGCAGTACCCCTACAGCTGCCATGAGAATCTGCTCTTGGACCAGGAGATCAGCGCCGTGAGGGATGAGCTGCTGGCCTACAGGAAGGCTGGTGGGGGCACGATCGTGGAGAACACCACCACAGGCATCGACAGAAACCTGCCCACCCTCAGACAGCTGTCCAAGGACACGGGGGTCCACGTCATCGCAGGAGCAGGGTATTATCTGGACTGCACCCACTCGGAGGAGACCAAGCGGATGACTGTAGAGAAGGTGTGCCTGTAAGCCTGTCACGATTCATTGATTGTTAATAACTACTCGATCTGATGGAAACACCAAAGCTCTGTTGCACCTTTGAACCAAAACAACAAATTTAGTAAACTATTGACACTCTTTTTGGGTTCTGTTAAGTCCGCTGAAGAGAACAGAGTACAACACAGAGGAGAACAGAGAAAACCAGAAAAGTGCAATTGTGTTCAAATGCAGGTTGCTGATAATGCATTCCTAACCCCCAACGTCCTCCTCAGCTCACTGATGTCATCGTCAGCGAGGTGCTCCACGGTGCCGACGGCACAGACATCCGCTGCGGTGTGATTGGAGAGATCGGCACCAGCTGGCCAATCACAGAGAGCGAGGCGAAGGTGCTGAAGGCCACAGCTCACGCTCAGACCCGGCTCGGCTGTCCCGTCATCATCCATCCCGGACGTAACGCCGCCGCCCCCGCCGAGGTGGTTCGCATCCTGCAAGAGGCTGGCGGCGACATCGGCAAGACAGTCATGTCTCACCTCGACAGGTGAGAAGACTGTGAAAACTGTTTCCTGAATCATGGAATTTAAGGTGTGATAGTACGTGTTGTAATTTATCATAACGCCTGCTTTGTAACTTCCTGTGACGTTGCTCGTCACCCTCTGGTTGACGGGTTTTTGTCTTTGTCTTTCTGAAAATTAAGAATGTGTTGGAATTAATTATGTGCTCATTAAAACATCTAACATATGAATTTCTGGAATTTCCCCAGGAAATCATCATATACATTTCATTGTAAAGTGAAAACTATGTACGTACAAGCTATTTCCCCAAACAAAACTTTCAGACAAAAGAAGAGTTAACGCGTTCCCAGAGCTGCTTTTCACAGGAAGCTAGTTAGTGCTATTTGTATGTTTTTGAGGACATTTCATCTCAACTTCATAAGCGTATATCCTGTTGGAAAACAACTTATCAAGGACCCATTTTTACCCATAACCGTTTTCTTACTGTAGGACTTTATTTGACAAAGGTGAACTGCTGGAGTTTGCTAATCTGGGCAGTTACCTGGAGTATGACCTGTTTGGAACCGAGATGCTGAACTACCCCTTTAATCTGGACGTGGACATGCCCAGTGACAACGAGAGAGTCAAGGCGTGAGTAACAATGTGACAGTCACGCTCATGTTTGTGTCCGTATAATATTTATATAATAATATTATATAAGGTCAGCAGTTACTGCACATGTAATTCTCTCTTACCGAGATACGTTTTTCTCTATGCTCGTGTCATCTTCGTCACCAGCTTGGCGTTCCTGGTTCAGGAGGGCTACGAAGACAAGATTGTGATCGCGCATGACATTCACACCAAAAACCGACTGACCAAGTACGGCGGCCACGGCTACTCTCACATCCTAAAGAACATCGTGCCAAAGATGCTGAGCAGAGGAATCTCCCAGAATCAAGTGGACAAGATCCTCATCGGCAACCCAAAACGCTGGCTCACCTTCAAATGAGGCGGAAAAGAAATCCGAGGCAGGAATTCTGATGTTGCCATGATATTTTTTTTTAATCAAGAAATGATGCACATACACAATGAGCTATTTAATATCTTTGCAGTAATCAGAGCCCAAAACTGCCTTGGATGCTGAAACCAATGAGGGTTTATATATCACTTGTCTTGGATGTTGGGCTGCCGTGGGTTATACTACCACTCATGTAATGATAGAAGGCTAATTTTAGACTACAGATGAAATGAACATATGTGACTATGCACGATTCACTTTGGAAGCAAATCATAGAAGTCAGCCATGAAGGATTACAGCACCTCTCATTATCCGCCTCAATTGTGATCCCAAAAGCTGACAAATGTTTTCATTTCCCGTCCACATTTTGCACCGCTGCTCACAACTATGTTGTCGTTGTCATACCTGCTTTCTCTGTGTCACCACTGTAAATGCATTTTTACAGAATAAAGCGGGACAATTAGCGCTTTGGCTCGTAATCAGTATGCTGCTCTGCTCTCAGCTCAGTGCGGCTGTGTTAGATGAGTTGTCCCGTTGCCCCTCAGTGGGTGTCTGAGTGTCTATGGGACGCTGACTGGCTGGATGAAGGACATGGTCTCCTCTCATCTGGGAACAGGTGGCCTCACAGAGTGACTTCACCACATGATCAATGGCATCACCACTGCACCACAAGTAACTGTAACTTTGATTAATCCTCTGGATGGGTTACAAAGTAAGACAGAGACAGACATTTCATTCTACTTTATATATATATATATATATATTATGTTTTTTACGCATTCAGCTGACAGACCGATCACAATCAGTAGTCGGATCGGCGCTCGGCATCAAGCTCTAGAGACCTTTTTAGTGGACATGTGGCTGCCAATCTGACTGTCCAGTTTGTGGTGGTGACTAACCACTTGACCACCCTGTCGTCCCACTGAGCTGTCATATTCAGACAGACAAGAAAAATTAGCTACATGATCGTTGTGTGACAGCACTTGAATACTAATAACAGAAGGGGACGTTGCCATTTTCTGTTTCTCCTTAAAGTGCCTTAATGCTGCACAGAGGTTTCAGGGTTTTTTTATAATCATGCAACACTACACATTTGAACACTGCTAGCAACTATTTGTGAACAGCAACGCACGCATTTTGGATATTGGCACGGTGAACAGTGGCGATGATGTGAATGGGATTTTAGGACCTATGATGAAGAGGCAATACATGGAACCTCTAATCTACACACATCAGCGCCGCGGCTTCACGTAAACTGAATTTGTAAAGCTAAACAGTCCATCGAAGGTGCCATAATAATTTTACATATACATCTGAATTAGTTCTCATAAGTAAACCACACTGTACACGATAAGATGCTGTATACTGCTCCTGAAACTGCAAACTCTTCAAGGTAGGATTCATATTTTCCTTCTTTTCAATGTGTAAATGGGGAGCTGTGTCTCTAATAATCCAGCTGAGTTGGGATGAGTGTGATCAGGTGAAATGCAGAGCAGATCTTCATCATTCCGTGGCTGCTCGCTTTAATCAGCGTACACCATGAAGCCAGAGAAGGTGCTGTACTTGTTGTTGTTGCCCCCGTGCGCCTTCCCGCCATCCAGCTTGATGTAAATCTCGTCCCCGGGTTCCAGGTGGAGAACAACACTGTTGCTGGCGTAGTCATAGTTTTGATCGGCGTCCTGTGCGATGGCGCTGGCTCTCACCTGGACGGCAACACAGCGGCAACTTGTTTCAGAACTACGGACAGCTCCATCACAACTTTACTGACAACGCGTCTTAAAGCCTACGTAAAAGCTGCGCGTAAAATACATTTTTATGATCAACACGTGTCTTTTCACGCCGCTTTAAGACAATGATTACAGGTTGGAAATGGCCAGATTTACATTTGACATAATTCAATGAAGGGTTTTACCTGGTTGTTTTTGCAGAGATCGGCCCACATACTGGTTCCATCCCCGCCGCGCATTAGCACATGGTAAATAAAAAAGTAAATCCCCGGTATTGAGCAGGTAAATTTCCCCGTAGATGGATCATAATGGTTGCCAAGGTTAGTGACCACATCGTCGAATTTCAGCACCTCATATCCCTCGTGTTGTTTCTTCAGCCCTGCGTAAAATGCGATCTTTGGCACAGTGTTGTACGTGGCCGCGCTGATGGCACCGGTGGGACCGTTTGCCCCCGGGAGTCCTGGGGATCCAGGTGGTCCCGGAGGGCCCGGTTCTCCCCTGTCCCCGGGCGGACCCGCAGGTCCAGGTGGGCCCGGCTGGCCACTCGGTCCCCTCGGACCCATCCTCCCTACTCGCCCCGGCTCTCCTTGAGGACCTTGGATGAACGTTGGGAGCGACTGAACCAGTCGGTTGTCTTTAATCGTATTTGTCGCCTTCGCCGTGGCTGTGGCCGCGGTGCCGTGGGAGTCGCACACCATTTGACAGGATCCGAGCATCTCATAGCGGGCTGGGGTCCCGGCAGAGTTCACCACGACCGGGATTAGAATCACCAACACCAGCACCAGAGCGACGCCACAAACACCAGTTGCGATCATCTGCGCTCTGCGGCTCCGCGGTGTTCTCCGGAGTGAATGGTTTTCCAGCCTGCTTGTGGGCGATATTTTTTTGCCGAGGAAAAATGGCTCTTAAACTACTTGTATAATGTTCTAACTTTTCGAAAACAGCCCAGCAAAAATGCGTGCGTAAGGGTAACCATCCAGAACTTTTACGCGCCGCAGTATCCGTCCACAGGGATCATCTCCACACCTCCACAACAACAATATAAATCACACCTTCTGTGACAACAAGTACAGGACCGTGATTGTGTTGTTCTGCTGCACAAAGTTTCTGCCCACCGCGGTGCCACATGAGAGAGTGGGCTGGAAATTAACCGTTACCCCTTTTCTGTGTTTGGAGAGGGAGGGGGCGGTGGGGTGATGGATGGGATAGAATCCGTGCAATCCTTTAATCGGAGGAGAGAAAGTGAAACATGGGACAAAGAGAGGATGCTTTGAAACACGATTAGATTATATATAGATTGGCACAACACGGAGCTCTGTTTACATAACTTCCAAAGTTTAATTACTGAAAACATTAGAGGGGTCCAGTATATTTCAGCTGCATGTGTTGTCTTTTCTATTGGTTTTTGTTACGAACTGAACAAGTGGTCAGAGTTATACAAGCAGCTTTAAAGGCCTTGCGCATAATTAGGCTCATAAAAAAAACAGCGGCTTTACTCTTTTGGTACCTGGTCACACTTCACTGGCTCCCCTTGTCCAATTTATCATTTGGAGAAAATCTATAAGTCCACTGAAAGGAAGGAGGCAGCCACTAGGAGGTGGCAATGAAGGATGAGTTCACACAAAGGTACTGATGAAATGACTGAATAATGCTGAAAGCGGAGGCACAGAGAATGAAGATAGGGGGAGGTTAGTTAATTAATTACCAGTGGGGATTCACAATTAAACATATAGATGGCCTAATTATTTTATTTCTTAACCCAGCATCTTAGATTGATCTATACATTCATCCAAATAATGCATGTTCATATCTGTGATTGATAAAAAGTCCTGTCCGGATCAAAGTTTGCCACGGTGCCTGCTGGAGAGTTTGAGCGATGAAGGGCTAATTGTTGCAGCAGAGGGCAGATGATGATGATGATGATGTTGATGATGTGCTCACGAATGCAAAGCCTGTCCCTGCGTCAGTGGCACCTCAGTGCCAGATGGAAAGATGGATGAAGAGGGAGAAGAAATCCAGATTTGCTTCCAACGATGGGGGCTTTGATTGCAGCCTGATTGGGATTCGATGTTCAAAATGCAACGCTGGCTCAATAAACAAACAGAAACGTACAGTAACACCATTACGTTTGAAACAAAGGAGTAGTCAAACATGAATAGGACGCCTAAAGTGCTTTATTTTTTGTCTAGATAAGACTTTTCTCTCTACAACTGAGGGGAATTAAACACTAAAGAAAAAGTCCAAATTAAACTTTTTTAAACCAAAGGGAAACCTCTGCTGCTTCTTATATTTTAACGTTTACATCAAGTTTGGCTATTTTCTAGTGTTCACTGGACACAGTTGTTAATTAGTACAAGGGCAAAGGGTTGAGTCGGTGAATTTTACTCCACTTAGTCCAAAGATGTAGCTTTTCTTAAAGCCTCTCTAAAGATCTCTCCCTGGGGGCAACTCAAAAAGTTTTACTAAATGCACCATATTTGTCTTGCTGTGAAGTGGTGGTAAAGTTAGAATTTCAAGATAATAAAGGCCAAGTTAATGATGATGTGAAAAAAACTCCACTGAGATTTCAGTCCGACAGAGAAACAGAATAAAACGCCGGAGTTTAAGAGGGGCAACGAGAACCCATGAGCGGTGTGTGAATGCATTAACATGAATAATTATACAAATACGACCCAATATGCATTTTGATATACAGTATTTTGCTCCTCTAAATGTAACTTGCCACAGAATGACATTAACCGGGAGATGCGCTGTAAGTACACAATTCCTTCATTTGCACCTGTGGAATATTTTTTCCATCTTTTATCCGTTTATCCGTTACGTTGCCTCGTTTATTTGTTGATTAAATTACTATCAGGCATCGGATGGCACTGAATGTTAAAATGATGACAAAATAAAACACTAAACACTGTGTGTGCATAGACACGGACACATTTTCTGTAGGATGGGTGCAAAGTGGGAAATAGAATAGTATATAAAAGAGTTATATGCAAAGATGCACACACGCACGCACAGACACACACACACACACATACAGACAGACACATACACACACACTGGGACATACTGTGGTGGCTATGAGTCAGTGAGCACTTGTTAGTGGTCAGGCTCTTTCGCTGCAGTTGGCTCAGGCCTCCAGTGACTCAGAGAATCTTGTCGAGCAGAAGCCAGAGTGAACAGCAGTGTCAAAACCCACCAGAACTGTGGGATGAAAAGAAAACACAATGTGGATTAGACGATTTTCACAGTATCACACCACCATTTTAGCCTGGGTTTACAGCAGAATTTGACTAATTTCCTCCCCTTCCCATCACTCCCTTTTACTCAAGCACTACACTTCAGGGCAGTTTGGGGATACTGACTTGATTCATTTAGTTTTTTCTCCAAAATATTTCAGAGGGAAATGAGCTTTTTGGTTCTTTTGTCTGATGGTTGTAGCTTTTAGCCCTGTTTGCGTATTCACATCTTTCATCTACGGCACTGTCACGTGAAGTGAGATTGCAAAACGTCATCTTTCCCATCACCTTTCTTCTTCATTTCCCACCACATTATTCTCTCTTCATCCTCGCCAACACAAAAGAAGCAACATTTTCACCCCCAGTAGATTTCACTGAGAATGTAAAAGGACCATTATTTGCGTTGCCACGGCTCCATTGTGAGGCTACTGTTACTTGGAAGGATTTGACTCACCTCTGTGCCGTATTGAAGGATTCCTCTGACAGGTTGTTTTGAGCATCGCCTCTGGAGTTCATTTACAGGCAGTCAGGCGGTGTCCTCGGGGAGCCTGATCATTTCTGACATCCGGACAAGCAGATGTTCAGAGGACATGAATAAAACATTCGGCCCATTTGACCAGAGAACAGAGGCTTTCCGATCGTCTAATGAAATATGAGGTGCGATTTCAATTCGCCCCCAAAAATCCCTTTTGTCAGTTTAGATTGGTGAAATGTTAAATATGTATGACATTTGTGTAGCCTGACCTGTGTGGGTAAGCAGGCTTCAGCTGACAATCAAAGCAGACACAGGTTTGTGGAGGAATTAATCTGCTGAATGAAGGAGAAGTGAATGGGCCTCTCATTACCAGACAGAAACATCAACAGAAATATTATGTGACCATTGACACCCCGGTGTTTATCAACTGATAAAACAGCAGGTGGGTCCAACAGTGCCTTTCACACATTCTACTCTTTCAGAAATTAACTGTTTAAACCCCCCCCAAACCCCTATGTGTTTCTTTTTGCAGCGAAAAGGCTCGGCTCAACAGTTCATCTCAGCGGGGGGGTCACCGGAGTGCGTTACCACACCGCCCACTCAAAACTTGTCCGGTGTTAGAGATGAACAAGCCATCGCATCATGCATAGTAGAAGTTTGGTCGCAGGCAACAGAGCGGAGGAAAGTTCATCTGGGGTGTGTCATTCTGTGTGTGTTTGAGATTCTTGTGCAAAAACAGTGTGTGTGTGTGTGTGTGTGTGTGTTGGGGGGGAGGTGTAACGTGGGGCGTAAACTCAAAATAAATGGAATTTATCCTCAAACTTCATAAATAATTGGTGTTCACCTGTCACACAGTACATTAAGATCACCAGTTAAGTTTTTCCTCCAAATTTCCTGTTGTGTTTGCTCTTTTCGTCCCCTTGCTTATCATTTGTAAAATGTTTAAGATGTCACTCGGTGTCTTAGACATTCCCTTTGATATCTTCTATAATGTTCTACATCAGAGTTGTAATGTAATGTGATGTAATTGATCTTTGAATAATCGTAAAAGTGTGTTTTCAGTTGGTTATTTATACAATAGTCAGATGGGCTTTTGTTATTCTGAATGGTGGAAAAAGAAGGAGAAAACATTTAAAATGTACCAACATAAAAGGAACGAAATTAACATATTCAACACTTTGTCTTTAAATTTTGAGAAATAAATTCTCATTAATCCACAACATTTATTTTGTCTTTTTTAATTCCTTGTTCGAATAAAAATGGTTCATCTTGTATGTAATTTTCAGAAATGCAAATATGACCATGAAATGTGAACCATGCAGAAACTCTACAGCGCCCCCTAGAGAGTTATTGATAAACATCCACACAAATGGGTTACAATCCGAAACCTTTTCAGGTTTTAGATGTTCCCGTCTCATGTTTTTCAAACACCTGAGGCTGTCAGATACGTCAAACAAATCTGAAATTAAATAACTGTTTACAGCTGTCAGACCCGTGAATGATTATTTGGGCGCTCGTGTGTTATCTGCCTGCACGAAAAAACAATTCCCTCCATAAATCAGCATCACAAAGAAGGCCCCAAACATGAACTCGGTGTGTTTTTATCCTGACGTACATGAACTCCCACATCAGCAGAAGAAGAATATAACACCAATAACAATAACAATAATGATCATAATATTATAAATAATTCTGTATCTTATATTTTCTATCAATTATTGAACGAAAAATTACAAATGCTGATGTCACTGTCCTACAATTCAATATTTGGTATTTTAGATTTAGATTTCTTATTAAAAACAACTGAAAATATTAGAAAAACATTCTGTCATTTGTAGTTTGACAAACTAACTAATAAAAACACTTTGTGCTACATTTATTCTATGAAAGGTGCTGCATAAATAACGATGATGATGATGATGATGACGATGATGATGGTTGTTGTTGGTATTATAGTATTATTATTAGTATGATAGTATTCTTATTGTCATGTCGCTGCCCCGTCCTTGTCAGATCTGTGTCAGTTAATAACGTACTGTACGCTGTAATTATGTCCTGTATGTGATAATATTCGACGTGAGACACTGAGACGCAAAGGGAAGACGGCGGTGTCTCGCGGTGAAATGTCGTGACAGAGGATAGGAAATCTTAGCCTCTCCATTCCTGGAGTGTTTTGATTGCTCACCAGCTTTGTGTATCTCAACCTTGAATATAATCGCCACAGAGGATTACAACAAAACCAAATCCTCCTTGCAACAAAATAAAAAAATAAGTCGATTGATTTTCATCGAGATGTCAATCGATGTGCTGTTTGGCTGATGGCATCAGAGGGAGGGGTGTCACATTTTGTGCCGATGAGATTGAGCGGCAGCGAGGGGCTTAGTGGCAAATACAATCGAGGAGTGTAAACATACCAGGGGCCACAGGGGCCGATCAATGCCTCCAGTCTAGGATTGATTAATTACCCCCAAGAAAGAGACTGAGGTGTGAGGGCACCAGAGAAACCTGATCAGAACAAGATTTATCACCCAATCTCTGTATCATCCCTCCCTCCCTGGCTCCCTCTTCTTTCTTTTCTTACATTTTAAATCTGCCCTTTATCTTCTATCAACTCATGCGTTTCATGTGAACATGAAACATGTGACGCAACGTGACAAACAGTAACCTTGGCCTGTTTTAAAAGAGTGAACGTCCCACGACGAAACAGGCTAACTGTTCAAATATGGACATTTATTTATTCTACAGGAGCATTAACTGCCACATAAAGTCACTAAACAATATCACAAGCACCGATCAGGTCCTACAGGAATATTCTATCAATATTTAATTGATTTTTGGTTCGTTGTGTGAGTCTAATTATGGATTTTTGTCTTGTCCAGTATATTTGCATATCCCAGTATGACATGTCTCAAAGGGCTCTACAGGCCACATAATAAATGCACACACTAATAAGTGAAAATGTTACTCTTCGAATGATTGAATGAGACCGAATGAAATAGTAATATAAAAAGGAATTGAATTCAACGAACGTAGCTTTGTTTTGATGCAGCACCTTCAGAGGAGGAAAAGGGTGAAGAAGCAGATGAGACGAGGAAATAAAAATGTCTCACCTGGACGCAAATCAGACTTACATTCAAACGCCATGACAAGAAAATGCACAAGTTTGGGCAATGACAGTGAAACTAAGCACAAACTACCTTGCACACAGTGATCGCAGTCACACCTTCAAGAAGACGATGAAGCTGTTGATTGGAGATGCTGATTATTCCTCTGATGGCATATTGCAATATAATGACAACACGCAGGACAGAGACAGAGAGAGACCTGGATCATTTTGTACGTTTTATACATCACTTTAATTGATCTGACTGCTGTAGTGAGAATTTTATACTCATGCACTGCCAAACCTCCAAATATGACTCCATGATCCCCCCCTGCTGACAAACCAATAAAGTTTTGATTCACTCAGCACTTTTAAAAGAACT
>OMNV01007966.1:39929-67940 GCA_900303265.1 Brotula barbata | reverse complement strand
CCAAACAGATCCCCCCGCCCCTCCCAAAAAACAAAAAAATCACGAAAATTAAGACAAAAAAAATGGGTGCAGCCCCACCATCAGGCCAACAGTATGTTTTTCCCCATAGATCACCAACCTGTCCATTAAACTATTTAAACTGGATTCATTATAAAATAATATAATGTAATGTAATGTAACGTTATGTAATGTAATATAACGTAACATAACAAAACATAACATAATAAAATGTAACACAACAAAACACTGCGTAACACCACACAACATAAGATAATATACGATAAAATAAGATAAAATAAGACAATATATGATAAAATAAGATAATAAGATATAATATAATATACAAAGTCTTAAAGGGCCACACATGAACAGTTTTAACACCATTAAACCTCAGTAAGACGTTTAAGACCATTTTTTCATTTTGTGTAATCTCCAACTATGGGGTTTAACACCCCAGTATTGGTACTACTTTAACTGAAGTCAAAGATTTGAGTACTTGCACTTGCACCCGCAAACACAGGCAGAATACTGAACACAATAATATTTTCGATTCACACACACCACTGAATCCGACTCTGTCGTTGCAGTCATGTGAACCTCAGACTATGATTATGAATAAAGACTGGTCACTGTCATTACCAGGACAGCCACATGACAGCGCTGACGTGTGAAGCATGACTTGGTCTCCATCGGCCTACATCCTCTCTCGAACTAATGATGACCTTCGATTCCCAAAAGATGTCAAGAGATGAGAGAGAAAACGCAAATGCACCCAATTAATTTAGGGTGAAGAGAACTGGAGTCTGTGAGCACGTCAAGCTGTGAGAGTGAGCGGAGACGGGCCCCAGGAAAGACAAAGCACAATGTAATTAGGATTCAGGGGGCCCTTTGTCAAAGATAATTAAAGCTGACAGCAGCTGCAGAGCAGAAAGATGGAGAGCAGAAGACCCCTTCACACTACATGCTTCACTTTGGCCTCCTCCTCTTCTTCCAATCTCTCTGTCACTGACACACACACACGCACACACACCTGTAGTGCCATTCATCAGTCTAGCTTGTTTTGAAATTGCACACAGGCCAATAAAATAGATGACAGATTAATAGACACCAAAAGCAGTTAAGGTGTCTGCAAGTCCAACCTTTGGAGCCTTGAACAACTTCATTATTACAAGTGACAGAAGTGCAGCGTGCGTGTGTGCATGCGTGTGTGCATGTGTGCGTATGTGTGTGTGTGATTCGCAGAGCCAATTTGAGTGGAAATAATCTGACTGGATGTTTTCTGCATCATCTGGCTAATTACTAATAGTTCCTGTAACAAGAGTGTGCAGTTGGAGCTTTTGTTTTATTATCTTTATTTTTTACTATTTCAAAATGAAGTCTTCGGCTTGCATTGCACTGATGTTTAAAAAACAAAACAAAAAAATGTGTTCAGCTTTTCTGCCAATCAACATTTTAGATGAATCTGGTGTTAATGTTCAATAATAATTTCTTCAGTTTGATACTGATATTTTGCAAATTAACTAATTCAAGTAATTTTTGTACGCAGTATATATTATGGTATATTTTACAGGTATCTATAGTATGCTATGTTTAGTATTCTACAGCCGATTCTTTTATGTTCCTGACACTCATTTTCCGATCCCTTTTTTTTTTTTAAAAACAAGCCGTCTTATATTAGAGACACATTGAAATCATCTCCATACACCTGGAGATTACATTTTTTTGAAAGGTGAAAGGTTCCATGCTAGGCTTAATTACTGACGAGGATATAGACGGATCACGTCATGTATTTCTTGTGGTGACTGTTGGAATGTCAACTGGAGGAGGATGAGGTCACAGATTGTCCAAGATAATAACAGAACATTATACAGACCTTCACGTTTATTGTGATTATACAAAATCATTATGAATCATCATACAAAAGCGACTTTTGTGCTTACAGGAATGAAATATTTCACCTAGTGTACACTTGCTCAAAATGCTACGCAGCATCTACAGTCTTCGGTACCATGTAGTTGGCTTGGCACTTTCACGCAAACATCTCTCATGCTCACAGACCCACAGATCTTCATCCTTCAGAGGTCACACGACACACACGTAAGGCCACAAACGGACACTCCCCTAGTGTAATAAGTTTAGCTTTCATTCTTTTCACTATCACACAAACAAACAAACAAACAGAGAGTCTTGTGTGCTCTGGCAACGTGCGTCATCACAGAGGCCGCCACAGCTGCTGTCGGAAGGCATTTAATGATGGCAGATAATTTCTGATTGGCTGAGGTTTTATTTTTGATGACTGGACGAAGAGATAGGGACATTTAAGAATACTGCTGCGTGAATTTCTGATGGAAATCCTTCAGTTTATCCAGCAGGATCTTCAGCTTGTCTGTCTGTGGCAAAATGGTCATTCTGGGTGAGAGGAGAAGACATAAAAATTAACCACCGCTTGGCTGAAGCAAGTTAAACATTACACCGTTACGTGAGGGATTAATGTTGTAAATTAATCTGTAAACTGAGACGCTGTAATAAAAGACGGCAATGACCGATCATTCCCTCGGGATATTTTGCACGTTTGTGTTCTGCACCTGAAGTGGTACGTTCCGTCCTTCTGGCCAAAGCCACTTCCGGGTACGAGACAGATCCCCGTTTCTTCCAACATCTTCATACAATAAAACATGTCTGGAAGTTGACCTTTGTCCTAAGAGGAAACAAAAGCAGAATTATAGGGTATGCTGAATTATATAATATATTTTGATAAATGGGATTATTCCAAGACTATTCCCAATCCTGCCTCTGGAGTAAAAATGCATTTCCATAAGGGTTTAAAGTGTTTTTTTGGGGAAAACGAGCCTGAAACAAGCAACCGTCACACAGCGAGGTGAAGATGGTGAAGAATCACTGGAATTGATCAGGTGTCAGCAGGTTGCTCTTAAACTGACCTTTTCCTCCACAAGGCTAATAAAATCAGTGACTCTACTCGTCCTCCCTCCCTGAAATTCCAACTGAGCGGTGACCCGCAACACCAAAGTGAAACGGCCTCATATTGGAAATCATTTGTTCCCTCAGTAAACAAGGTTGATGATTTATGCTGGACCGCGTTAAGCAGTTCTTTAAATCCAGCGTTATTTTTCGTACGTGGCGTCTTTCAGCACGGTTTAACTTGCGCGGCGTACTTGAAGCAGGAAAATTGTTTTTCTGACTCACCGTTGCCTCTTTAACGGCCTTTTTAGGGATGGTGATGCGAGGGAAAGTGTACATGGCGCCCTGCACGGGATTACAGCTGATTCCAGACACAGTATTCAGAGCCTTCTCCGTAAGTCTGGCCTTTTCCGCTAAGGTATTCAGGATGGCCGTGCGCTCCTGGGAAAAGAGAACAGAAAATAGAAAAACATGCAAATGAAGATGCAAGAGACTGGTTACAAGATTCATGAAACCTGGATTCTAAACACTCTCTCGTCGAGCTCAGGGAGATGATCAAAGAGAACGTCAAAGATACACAGTCGAATTTTAATAGGAGAAAATGAGAATTATTTGCCCCATTAAAATCCACACACAGATAGACAAACATGCTGACTGACT
This sequence comes from Brotula barbata, assembly GCA_900303265.1. Classification (NCBI taxonomy): domain Eukaryota; kingdom Metazoa; phylum Chordata; class Actinopteri; order Ophidiiformes; family Ophidiidae; genus Brotula; species Brotula barbata. The sequence continues at coordinate 64,361 of OMNV01007966.1, read as the reverse complement.
GTAATGTAATCTACATTGTTGGAGTTTCTGTAAAAATCAGCCACACCTACAAGAATTTGGACTTTTGAAGAAGAACACACACACACACACACACAACATAAATGGCCATTTTCTTAAATGCCGCCAGATGTGATGAGTCTTAAATTATGTGCACGTTCGATAGAACATTTTAGGACAAGTGATAAAAAATGCCCAAAACAATAAGAGTGGTAGAGAAGCTACGCAGGGGTGGATGCAGATAAAAGAAATTACATTTTTTGCTTGAATATCTCACGGTTGAGCCACAAAATGATTTCATAATGGTCATGTTGGAGTCCAATCCATGTCAAATCAAATAAACTCTTTGATGTAACTTTCAGTTCAATTCCACTGTAATGCGTAGAGCTGAGATCTCCTGCTGATAATATGACACATACTGAGACCTTTGTAGGAGCTCCTGAGGCAGAAAAATCGGCCCTCATCTGTGGCGAGAACATTCAGACTTTTGTAAACTCTGTGAAGCAAATCTGTGGCCGTGAGAGGCACGGGAGCCTAAACTGAAAGCCACGGGGTGAGAAGTGAACTCTTCGACTCGGGGGGTCAATTTCACACCAACAAAAAGTCAAGATGATGATGAGTGAATATTTATAATCACAAGGCGGTTTCAGGGGAGGCGTGAAGCCATCGAGCCAATGGGAATCTTCCTGTAACTTTACACTGAGTACCTTCATGAAGCTGCTGTATGAGGGTTCCCCAGGCTGCGGAGGATTGACTACCAGGTCCATGAGAGCCTGTCCAGGAACAGGTGGACACAGACGGACTGACACCAGTTTGATCAACTGGGCCTTCACCTCAGGGTCCATGTTGATGACCTCCATGTAACCTCCACGGAAGCCACACCTAAAGGAGAGACCAAACGGGCTGAAGTTAGACAGCTCTGTCCGGAGGTTATAAAACTATGTATCATAATCGAGTGACTTACTCTCCCATATAACATTTTGACGTGGAGTGGAAGGACGCCAGCTCCACAACATCAGAGTACTCCGGTCCCATCTCAAAGAGAACCTTCTTAAAGGAGTGAAACTGGCAACCATCAGCATACACATTATCCTGGTACACCTGAGAGAGACATGACGAGGTTGAACAAACCACAGAGGCAGAATGTACGACAGATTATAAAAGAGATGCAGAGACTGTTACCTCGTCTGCCATGAGGACGAGACGTTCCCTTGCTGCAAACCGGATTACATCCTCAATGCACTCTCTGCTCTGTACCTGGCCTGTGAAAGAAAAGGAGCTTTAATGGTGAGAAAGGGCACAAGTGTTGCTAAGGCAGAAATATACGCCCCTATGCTGCCCTCTAGTGGCTGCTATTCCACAGGTGCATGAAATCTGTGGTTATCAAAGTGTAGACGGTGAAAACAACAACATTATTATTATTTTACCATTACATACAATGACCTAAGGTTGGGAAATATTGGTGTTGGTGCTAAAAAACTATTTATTAGCCATAAAGTCATATGTTTAGATTTTAGTAGTATGGGAAAACTATCAAAACTTAAAACAGACTAAATCATCTGTGCCAAATTAGAAGTAGTACTTCAGCCAAAAAACTGCATATGTATTTAATATGTGAAGGGGAACGGTATAAAAAAAACAATAACAAAAGTGGTCAATATCTTCAACTAAATAGCAAAAAACATTCAAACACTTCATCGCATCTCAAATAACATCTCATAGAATGGTCAGGCGAAGTTTACCAGTCGGGTTTCCAGGGTTGATAATGCAGAGGGCTCGCGGGTTGCAGTGGCGTCTGGCTTCATCCAGGGCGCGCTGCAGCTCGCTGATGTCCATACTCCAACATTTTTCTTCGTTAAGGTAATAATTGATCTGCACAGCCGCCAGTTCGGCCAGAGCGGCCGAGTACAGCGGGTACTGAGGTATGGAGATCATGATTCCTGTGCGGGTCGCACCCTCACCGCACACCAGCAGCTTCAGCATGGTCTGAGATGTCAGATAGAACGTTAAGATTTAATCACATGTCACACTTAGTTTTATCTTTGTTTGCATGCTGAGACATCGAGCCAGTGTTAATGTTGGAGGAGTTTCCCACCACAATGCCGTCGCTGGCTCCTGTGGTGAGGTAGATGTCCTCTGGGTTGCAGGGAATGCCGCCATCTCTTCTCTCAATGTAGCTCGCCACATCCTGACGCACACAGTCGATGCCCTGACTGGCACTGTAAGAACCTGGGGGAGAAACAGACATCGACAAAATTCTATGAGAGCCGCAGAGTTAACTTGTTGTGCTCGCTTTACTCACCTCTGTGTCTATGGAAAACACTGACTCCATATTGTCACAGGTCAACCCCGTTACCTAATTCACACACAGCTGATCACATTACAGAGTCAGATATAACTTTGCCAGTATGTGTCCTCTTAGGAGAACAAAGGAGAACTGAGACATCAAGTCAGACGGCAAGAGGACAGGTGTTTTGAACCGCGAGGCTCAACAATCCGGCACACAGCGTACGCACCCAAACTGTTCCCTCCACAGGCCTGAAGAATGCGCTGCGCTCTACTTTTAGCATCCTCTGGGAATGTGCTGTCATTCATCAGTTCGGGATAAGAGCAGAGGGCCAGGACCTTAAAAACAAAGAGTTTGGGGTGAAACGCGTGGAGAGGGGAGTTCAGCTACATCTGCACACGCTCCTCCACAAGACAGAGAAAAAAACGGAACTGATAACTCATAGGAGAACAATGAGCTTCTTATAGAAATATCAGTCTGAGGAATGATGCTATATTTAGTGTAGAAGATGGGGCTTGAGCTGCAGACCTGTCGGAAGAAAGTGATTGGTTGCTGGCCCATAGCATGTGCGTCACCGATGTTGGCCTTGATGACCTCAGCAAAGGGCTTCTTCACTCCCTGCAGGACAAACAAACAACGGTTATTAACATATAAAAGTGACTTGGAAAGGATAAAAATAGAGACCTCCAGCGCTGTCTTAGAGAGATGTCAAGAGAATCTCTCTATTGAGGTTTAAATTATAACTCTGCATCTGTCACTTATCACAGACTGTCATTTTGAGGTAACCGTTGCTACTGTGGTTGGCATGGTAGCGCCACAGCATGGCAGTTATGTTCTGTGTGGGCTTCCTATGGCTGCTGCCTGTTTCCTGAGACATGAAGGGCGTGCATGAGGAAAGGAATGAGTGTGTCTTTGGGTGATGGATGACCTTGGGTCCATATCAGAAGAGAAGATAGTAATAGGAGATAAAAAAAGATAAAACCTCTTGGTAAAAAGTACATAACAAGTAATGGGTGAGCTCACTTGAGTCACTGGCAACAACAGATAGGATGTGTAAACATGAGAGCAAAGTTTCAGCCTGGGCAAAATGCCTTATGTTGATAACATTAACCTTGTGACACACAAACACTGAAACATACTTTACACAGAGGCTATTAACCTCACAAAGTGGAATAAAGAAGATTTACAGAAGTAGACTAGGAGCAAATTGAAGGTCTTGAATAAACCTCTGAATTTCCTGCTGAAACCGACTTTTGCTTATAACCGCTGATTAACCAGTATTAAATGACTTTTGCGGGAAGTAGTAAAAGATTTGTGAAAGACACAGCGGAAAGGACAAACAGCAGTGCAGGCACACATGTGCATAAAACAATGCATGCACGCTGTTAAGACCAGATGTTTGGAACAGCGTGACATACTGAGAAGCTGCAAATCCCCGCAGATATTACAACACCATTTTTGTTTTTTTGTGCCCCACCCAAAACGCAGTGGAAAACAGCCTCCTGCTCTCAGATTGGACGCGGCAGCACAGGCGTCCTCCAGGCTGGACCTATAACATTATACAGAGCGACTTACACCCCTCAGTCATGTGATCTGTTGAAAATCAAAGTAACCTCTGCTCCCGAGAACCAGGTTGGAGGCCTGCGCTCCCACAGAATGTCCTCAATATCTGATTGAAAAAAAAACATACAAGGAAAACAATGGCTGACTATGTTCCAACAGAGGCCCAAAGTGGTTCATGGTGATATTGGTGTAAGCAAGCACTGTTTACTCCTTCTCCAAATGCTTTATTAAGACTTTCTTGCAGCATTGGCACACCTAAAACCCTTGTGAAATGCATTCTAACTTAAGCTGCTAATGCTGTTGAGGCCAGATAATCACTGCAAAACCACATGGCACAACGTGAGTGGGTTGTTCAAGTTTCTTTCATTCCTCCTCTAATCATCTTGCTATTTTCTAGTTACATATTTACGAAGTTATTTCTGCCAAGCATGGAATAGATTTAGTCGATACCATCAGAGTGTGTGGCGAGAATCAGACAATAGTTGGCCTTGTACGTCTGTCCCTACAGACACTCTTCAGCACAAGCTCCCTATTCATTATCAGCTGCTCATTAGCACACTCCAAAGACCAAAAACATAACTGTGCTGTCTGTATCTTTGCAGTTGTTAGCTGGTGCAGCAAACTGAAATTAAGTCCCTTAACATCAACTCCCAAACTTTTAACAAGCACTGGAAACATTAATATTAGACTCGGGAAAATGGGCGAACAAAGGAAAAACAAAGACGTACTTTCCAAAAAGAAAGGCAAGATAGGAAACTGTAACAGGAGTTCAGTGTGCTTTCTTTCACATCTTTTATTCACAAAAAAAGAGGAACAAGAAACCCGTGTGACCTAGATTCTCTTTCTGAGTAATCCAACACCGATTAAAGTTTAGATTCAAAGGGAGGAATTTAGAAAATTGGAGAAAACGTATTTTGGAAAACCTTTGGACAAACACTAAAGGAAGACGGGAGTGGCAGTTAGGGAGCAGAGCACAGTTTAAAAACACGAGCAATGTCACAATCATTATCCGAACAGTCTGTTCTGTGCAAAAACCTCAAACCATCATTTGAACCATGTGAAGAATGCAAAGTCATCACTTCATCAGCAGTAATGGCTGTTATTTCTCCTCTGACAGCTGTGCTTTTTGTGCAAACTTTTGTCTACCGTTGTCTATAGTCCGGAACACAGAGAACACAACATTTTTAAGGCTGGTGAGCCATCAAGTTAAACGATCACTGCTGTTATCGTCATCCTTGCTGGCTCTCGTCACTAAATGTACCTTGTACTTCGTCTAGAATTCGCAGGCTCATCCCTTCCTGGGCGAAGCAGTCAAGCGCAGACGTTTTCACACCAGACTGAACTCTGTACACTAACAGCTGCTTCGCACATGACCATAAACAGTGGAAGATAGGGCTTTTCTAAAAGCACAAATGACACATACTCGTGGTGACAATCAGTCAGAAAATGGCCAAACATATTGATTTATATTTGCATACGAGATCCTGAGTTGATATTAGAACAGATGACCTAATGTAGACCTAATCTCTCATCCACTGACAGGACAAAGGTTAACTGTAGTTAACAGGGCGCACCTTTAACGTGGACGTTCAAATGTCTTCCTGGGTTAATAGGGTGAGATAAGAAATTTTCGACGACCAGGACTATTGGAGAGATTTCTACATCGATGGAGTATCAAATAGTGAAACACAAACATAACGGCGAGGGAGAACTTTCACCTTGTTTTTCAGCATGTCATGATCAGCTGTGATAAGAAACATGAGCAGGTGAAAACACAACGTGAAGACATCACAGCTGGGGTCACAGAATTCTTCTAGTGTGAGACAGATGGCCCAGTGTGTGATGGGATACTTCATGTCTGCTGCTACAGCCTGCGGCCTTTTCTAACACACCACCAGTTTAACATATTACCAATTCACAGATCTACTCTGATAAAGATCTGGTGTGTTAGCAGTATAGAAGAGTTTGATTTTAGGGGACTTCTTAGCAGGAACTGTTAACATATAAGCAATAATGGAAGCCCACTTGTCTGTAACCGACATCTAACGGGGAACACAGATTAAATTAAATACACGAGCTGCCGTGTTCCAAAATCATCGGCCTCGTTGAAGTGATTGCAATTGAAAATGAATGAAAATGAAGAACATATAGTTCTACATTTCCATCATGGCAACTTGTCACAGGTGTCTGACGGTAAATATCAAATCTGAAAAATTGTAGATAATTACAAACATGCTCAAGTAAACATACTTTTGACTTCTCCTTTTTGATTTCTTAGCGTCTTCTTGTCATTACTGATCAGATTTATTATTATTATTTATTATCTACTTATTATTATATTATTTATAATTTTACCATCTCTAGTCTTGTATGAACTTGTATTTTATTCTGTTTGCGTACCATTTTTAAGTGTCTTCGTTTATCTTTTTGTGCATTAGTCGAGTGGTTGCAATGTTAAATCGAATAAATCTCACTTGCACTTTTGAAACTGTTATGTTAACTTCCTTTTTTTCACTATTTCCTCAACCGTGGAAAGCACTTAAGAGTTGCTGCATAAATACATCGAGGCTGTTTGATTGCTTGTTGATAGTCTCAGATAACAGCTGATTTGCTAAGTGGATGAAAGCTGATAGTGTGCACAGACCTCTTGGAGCTCCTTCTCCAGCTCCACGGCGCGCTGCACGATGGGCCCCCTCACCGCGTACTCAACCTTCTTTACGGTGGGGTTCATGGTGTCCACCGTCAGCACTTTGGGTCGAGACGGCACTCCATTCTCGGTCATCTTCTCTATGGGGAGTCCCGAAAACGCTCTGCCGGGAGTAGATGGGGACAGAGGGACAGAAGTCAGTGATCGGACCCGTGGAGCCCCCGTCTGACCCCCACTGCTGCTGCCGGCTAAAAGCCGGACCCCGGTGGATGAGAGCTTTTGGATCCGTGTGGCTGACATGTTGGTAAACTTTAAAAAAAAAAGGCGCACAGAGACCAGCACCTCGCCGGCTGCCACACTCTTGAGCCGTCAAAATCAAAGAGCTGCACAAGCGATCGTAAAACAAAGTGACGTATTCGATCAAGTTTTGGACGTTTCCCTGCAGTAGCGGCGCGCAAGTGCGACAACTGAACCACCAGCTGACCCAGGCTCTGCGCTCTGTACACATGGCAACGCCATTGAGCGGCTGCTGCCCCGCACAAAGGGGTGGGCCCTTTGTGGGCTCGATCCCCGGTTACCCCTCCCCCTCACCTCTTCTCCCGTTATACCACGTACCGTTAGGCTGTCAGTCAGGGTCGGTTCTCCGGTTACTGATGCCGCAGACGTGGAACTCGGGGATAAAGCCAAGTTCAGCTGCCAACTTTGCCGGCGAACGAAATTCAGCACCACTGTGATCCACGTAGTATGGGTGGAGATTTAAGGGCTTATTTGTAAAACAGTGATTAGTCTCGCTCCTCCTCCTTTAACTCGGGAAGATTTATGCTTGCTCTCCCTACACAGCCTCAGTCGTCACCATTAGTTACCACGTTCTTATGTGGGGGGATGAACTCTGCAGAATTGAAGACCTGACTCAGTATTCAGTCCCCCCCTCAGGTTCACCGTTTTCAGTGGCACAAAAAATGTGAAAAGACACTAGCAGGTCATTCTTTATGAAGCCAGAGGGATCCAGTTAAAATGATGAACAGCAAGATGGTATTTATTAAATAGTACAGCAGCTATTTAAAAAAAAAGACAAAATTTAAAGTCTATTCCAGTGGATTATCAGTGTTTTCGTTTCTCAACAGATTTTGAGATTCAATGCACCTGATTATAAAGTTTAGCATTTTGTGTTACTACAGATTGAAGCGAGTAAAACTGGACAAAATTGTGAAATTCTAACCATCTCTTGAATACAAAACATCATAATCAGTTTAGTTTAGTCTGACATTTTCATCAAATGACTTCAAAAATTTCAGAGACAGTGAGACGTTGTCTCAGTGGATTTTTCACTAAAATGGACAAATGTTGGACGTAAGAGGGAATTTTTCTTCGATGGAATGAAATTCTAAACACATTCAAGTTTTTTTTTCACATTATTGAAATCATTTGAGATGAGATTTAGTCCCACTGTGACTTTCATTAAAATCCAGTGGCTGAAGTGATGTTGGAGAGCGTTTGTGTGGCCACAGTGCGCAGGGCAAAGGTGGGCACTGACAGTGGGGTGAGGAGGAAGAGTTGGTGCTGCAGAGTCTGCAGCACGTAGCTTTTGCACTCTTCTGTAACTAGATAGCACTGCAATGGCTGGTGGGAGAAACCAAGGGGAAAGTCTTCAGTGTTGCCTCTTGGAGCCTTCTCCTCTGGTGGGACACACGGCGTCTCCTGGCTGAAGTATCGTGTTGTACTGAAGATGTAGAAAAGTTTAAGTAGTTCCCTGCAGCGAGCCTTGGAAGGCGGCGGAAGGTCGTTGGGTGGATGACTGGTTGCAGTTTTGACACAGCAGACAGAGCGGCGTGTCTCGCGATTGATGAGAAGTAGTGCCAGCACATCTGGGCGCAGGGATACGGAGCCTGGTAGGCAGCGCTCCCCAACATCCAGGCAGTCTTTCAGGGCCTCCATCAGAGGTGACCAGAAACAGCCAGTCAGCTGACTCTCAGCTTTTTGTAGGGATGGTGAGGGGCCACACAAAATACACACATCTGCACCTGGCAACAGCTGGAAGCGGAGTAGGCGGTGGGCCACAGTGGGGCTGCCCTGGGGAAGGAATACTGGGTAGTCACAAGACGTTGATCCGGAGGACGACAGAGACCGGATCAGAGCTGAAAGCAGCACAACTTCCTGCGGTGCCAAGCGCCACCACTTTTCAGTTGCCACAGCTATTCTCCCGTGAACCATGAGGCAGCCAAATTCACTTTCCGCAGCCTGTGTGAACCCCTCAATGGCCTGCTGGAGGACAGCGGGGTTGGGAGGAAGCAGGCAGTCAGCACAGTGTGTCAGATTCCCCAGGATGCCCTCCTGTCTGTCCTCTAACAGCTGATCAATGAGGCCGAAGCAGGAGCGCAAATCCCTCTTCAGTCGCTCCACGTTCCTAATGCTGGACAGCTCGTCCTGTCCCAAAACCATCACCATACAATTCCACACATTTTCCAGCAGATGACGCAAATGGAATTCTTCCTCTTTGCTGCTGCTGCTGCTTCCCCCCGGTCCACCTGTCACTGCAATGAGCATCACACTGTCCTGGAAAACTCTCCACACCACTTTTCCCCCACAGTCAGTCTCACAGCATGACAACACCACTCCCTGGCCCCCTCCAAACATGTGAACGCCATTCAGGGAGCCGATAACAGAGAAGGGGAGCTGTTTGTAGGCTCCTCTTGTAAACAGAGGAACCCCACTGCTGGCTGTGAGGCAGAGCAGCTGTGTTGACCCATCTTGGAGCATCATCCTGGGGTGACGCTCGGGTCAGTTTTGTGCCCACGAAAGCAGATAGTTTGTTAGGTTCAAGTTATGATAGCTCTGTGGCTAATAATAGTTATAAGCTAATGCTCTCGGATAACATGATGATAATTAGTCAGCAGACAACGATTGCCCCATGTTCAGCCGTCAGCCGCATGCTAAGCAAGTTATCCAGAATTACACGAACAAAATTGTGTAAAATAAGACAAATTACTGAGCAAAATTCATTTACAACTCTAGCCACCGGAATAGTAAGTTTGTCGTTCTGTTTGCTAGCATGTATGTCATTGTAAACTATACTAAAGTTGCGGGAAGCTAGGCTAATGAAACACGTTACCATCGTTTCCAGAGCAACGCTCCCATGATTCCTTTCGGCCTCTGTAAGCAGCTGGCCCAACGTCAGTGTTCGCTAACCTGATTTAAATTTCCACCAGGAAAATGGCTGAAAAGACAGATCTCGGTTCAGCCATTTTTTGACTAATCCTCCCGACTTCAAGTTTCTTAAATCTCGCGATAGCCTCTACTGGTTGCGTGTTGACCACTAGATGGCACTTTGATGAGCTGTACTCTTATTATCAAAGCATTGCAGCTAAATGTGCGCGCTACTCTATTTCAAAATACTTTTGTCTCATAAATTCATTTCGTTTAGTTATATATTTTTTTCATTAGTGGAAATTTCTTTCCAAGAAAACCACACATCTTTACAGAATGGTGTCTAATCCAGAATTATTCAGGATAAATTATGGGAACACAGTAAATGCTTTAAGTATTCATATCCAATAATTTATCTAAAAAAAGCCATTTTAAGTACTTAAAGCTTTAAATATTTCTTTTTTTCTGTATAAAATATGCCAATTTTAGATAACTTGAGTGGTTCTATTTTCTGTTATAATCACAGTTGTATATGAAGTGAGAGAAAGAGAACAGACTAATCAAATCAAAACAATCAGTGTGGCAATAGTTCTGATGTCTAAACAAGATTTCTACATAAGAAAGCTGGAAAACTGATGTGGCACAGTAAGAAAAGTCCTGTTTAATTAAGAAACATACATGTTCTGATCAGGGTACACACTATACTTACAGGACCAAGCCCCACAAAGTACAAGCATGGTGATAACTCTCAATGCAGAGTTAGAGCATTTGGTCCCTGGTGTTTCAAAGACCAAATGCCAGGAGCATCACGAGCCAAATTGAATCTAAAAGCCATGTCAGCTGATTTTATATGCAGTTATATTGAGTGTACAAAATAAAGATAGCAAAAATTTATAGTAGTAAAGAATGCTTTAATCATTAAATACAAAAACACCAAGAACAGTGATGACTAAAATAGAACAATAGAAAAGGCACACTTATTCACATGAAAATAACACTGTGCCATGAAAAATAAAACAGTCTCCTTTTGTCTACTGTGGTTGAAAATAGATGGTAGATCTTCCTGACATGTTCTTCACTCAAACATCCCATGGCAGTATAATGGCTTGGCATGAGGAGCAGTGTTGAGGTCAATGTTTCCCTGTAGCATCAAAATGCTGAATATAATAAAATAGAAATGTTAGGCACGGGAAAAGAAATATAGCCTCAACAACAATACTTAGTACAGATAATATTCAATTCAAACTTTCAATATTCAATTTTAAGTTTGGCTGGATAAAGTATGACACCAGCTTAACAGTGATCTATCGAAGATCTGCTGACCTTCACATTATCTGAACAGAGAACATAACAATGTGATATATGAAAGCAAATCCCACCCTTTATCACGAGCCAATTTCTACTCAATATTTAACAAATAACAAATAAATAAATATCCAAATAAGAATGATTATAGGTATTATTCTGTCACATTATCATTATGTTTTATTATATTAACTCCTTGAATAGTATTTAGGTATTTAAAAACTTCAATTCTGATTTGAAAAAATCCTAAAATTCCTTATTGTGACACAGTTTAAGTGGTTTTCTATTACATTTTCAATTTACCTTAAATTTCAATTTATTATTAGAATTTGTTAGCAATTTCATGCAGAATTCCTTAGTATGCATCCAGATATAGAAACTTTCCTAGGGAAAGTTTCTGTCAATGCACCCATTGGCAGTCACCAAGGAGTAGGGAGGTTAAAGACATTGTGAGAATAAATCTGACGACTCTGAACTTTTAATAAATCAGCACAGATGAAAAAGGTGGATCCTTTTTTTTTTCGGTTCCATGAAACACACTCACCAATCACCGGCGTGGTTTCACAAGAAGGAGCAGACCTTCTGCGGCCTGAAAGGGTTGGTGCTGGAAGAAACGCCAGTGAGCAGAGGATCCTGCAGGGCGTTCTGCATGCAAAACTGTTGAAGGTCTGCAGCAGCCTGGGAGACCTGGCGACGAGATGAACCAAAAGAGAGGGCGTAAACCGTCACAAGGAAGAGGAAACGTTGAGTTATATGCCAATATGATTCGGTGATATTTTACGAGCAACTTTGAGTGACGATGTTCCAAGTCACGTGACAAGCCCAACCCCGCTGATTAACTTTCATGGATGCTAGCTCCAGCTCAAAGTCCACCTCCACTTCATCATTTTTAGACGTAGTTATACAATTTACTTCAGCGTCGTGACGATTTACCAATTCAAAGCTTTCCAGTAATGTCTGATGATGTTAGGAAGTGACGGACTGCTGCTAGCTAGATAGCTAGCTAGCGCCGTTAGCTGTCAGCGTAACAAGTCCCCCATTGCGATTTTAAGGAGGAAAAACAAATAAAGGCATTTTTACCTTCACTCTGTTTATGCTCGCCTCGAAGCGGAGCTGTTGTACGATTTTTTTCATCGCTACAAGATTGGATGAAGACATTTTAGGTTTGTTTTTCAGATATCGAAACGATGGGCGAGTTAGGGCAGGATCAGGGCTGGATGCAGACGGAGACAAAAAGCAAAGATGATGACATCCGGATTCCGGTTCTTCGCGTTTGGAACAGTTCCTTGTTAAGACGGCAGAGGGCAGCATATCGCAGTTAAAAATACAAAACAGCTCATTAAAAAATCTCTTTATTTTTGTTGTATACGATTACAGAGCAAAGCGCATTAGATCATAAATATAATCAATATATTCTATTCTACAATTTACTACAATTTGTAAACATTAACTTTCAACCAATAAGCATCTGATACCTCATCAAAATATAGGACAGAAGGGAGTTATTTCACTCCAATTTATCCACATTACTACCAGGTACATGTCTCTCATTTACTTAATTCATCTTAATATCTGAATAAGTGAAAATGGTGACAATCTGCAGATTCATTAAAGTGCTTTCTCGTTGGACCAGCTTTAGTGAATGATATACCACATACACCTATGACAAAGCAACAGAAAAATTACATTTCAAAATTTAAAGCATGGATTTGTGGCATCCTGAGGCAGGGTTGATGAAATTCTTTCATGGATTGTCAAGGAAGCTGACTGTGGAATTTTGAATAAAAAAAAAAAATGGCACTTGATGGTTTATGTCACTCTATTCTCATCTTCACCCACAGAGAAGATACTAAAATCTCCACATCGAACTCTCTGTTTTGACTTAACACGAGTATCTCCCTCTTCTATGGCACTGGATTCTTGCCAGCGACCTCGATTTGAATATCTGGAGCTGGAAGTGAAATGGAGAAAAAAAGAAAATGCTCAATCATTTAGGTGGAACCTTGAAGCCTAAAGTACAACATAGCACCAACAGCACCAGTCTGATCCTCAGTCCTACACCCATATATTGAATTCATAGCACTTAAAAAAGGCACACGCAAAGTTAAGTCACTGAATGTACCTGCTGTCTGGTATTAGGCGGAGTGTCCGGTAAAGGTCGTTTGTTGACGGCATAGAAGCCTTTTGTGCAACTTTAGGAGTGGAGAAGGTAGCATAGATTGGTGATTTGGCCAGTGGCGTAGATGAAGAGGACATCCTCATCTCTGGCTCACTTTCTATAATTCAACAAACCAGGCAAAGTTACTACAGAATATCATGCTTTACCTGTTATAACTCACAGTTCTGTCAGAGAGGAGGGTGAAACATTAACAGGATGTGTCAACTCCAGCCCCTCCATTAATTAAAATGCATCTTGTTTGTCTATGCTGTCATTACAGTGACTTACTGATTGATAAGGCACTTTGACAGTCAGATGAGGAACATCTTCTCCGGTCTGTGAAAGGAGTCATGTTCAAAAATTGATTCTTCATCCAAGAAGCACGGTCCTCTTCAAAGGCCCTTTTCTGTAAAAACCAAAATAAAAAGAATAAACAGATGGAATGAACCACACCCACGAGTGGAATGATGACACCCCACTGATGTACCTCTCTGCCCAGGCGAATAGCAGCGTCTGTAAAGTTCTTTCTCTCCCTCTCAAAGTTTCTCTTCTGTTCCTCAAAAAGCATCCATTCTTCCTTGAGTCGCTCTTTCTCCTCTAATGAGTAGCAGTCGTTCAGAAGAGCCGCTGTGTCTTCATCAATTGATGTGTTGAGTTGCTGCTACTCGGGAAGAAATGAACAAACGTCAAAACAGTTGGTAATTTAAAGGAATCATTCATCCCAACTGCATTCAACATTTTTTTATATGAAACTGAAACACTCTCTGGCACTGATTCCTACCTGGAGGAGTTGTTGCTGTGCATGAATGAACTCTTTGCACTGCTGCACTTCACACCTCATCCTCTCCATTTCATCCTGGTGGATCTCCTTTGGAATCAGCTCTTTAGTGGACTCCGGCTGATCCCGCACTTTGGATGCTTGGTAGAAATGAGAACATACTGTCAAAATCTTTCCTACAACATGCGTTTGTCTGTAAATGCTACATGGGAAATGTACGCATTTTCCTTCCAAGCTGCAACTTTGTTTAATTAAACGTTTCTGTTCATGCATCATTTTTGCCATATGCACCTTGGCTGTCTAATTTCTCCATATGGTTCTTCAGTCGCCTCCATTGCTGACGAATGCTGTTGGTGAGCTGCTCCCTTGCCTGCTCACAGGATTGGTCAAGGGTTTCTCTGCTAGTGTCACTCACTTTCTCTTCTCCATCTGAACCAGTCTGAGAATGAGAACAGAGAGAAAAGGTCAATTTTTCACAGTTCATGCATTTAATTTAGTCTTCAAATTAATATGCACAGAGAATGCATGGATGCAAGATTTAAGCTGCAAAGACTTTTGTCAATCTTCAGAGCTTTCGTTAACAAATTCAAGTATATTTTGGTTCATTACTGACGTAAAAAAAATAAATACCGCATCCTGGTCGTCATCAGCAGTGGCTCCTCTGGCACATGGCCGCTGTGGGCTCAGGATATTCATCATCTCCCTCTTCATCTGCTGCAGGACCTTCTTAAGTTCAGCATTTTCCAGCATCAGTGAACTCTGTCTCGCTTCATAGTCACTGAGCAAGGACTTGTACATTTCACCTTCATGGCTGCAGAAAGCATTTCAGAAATACCTTCTTAACATTACACATTCAATAATAGTGTAGAAATACCCAAGAAATTGTGAAAACTTGCTTTCTACCTAGCAGTCACTTTTGCAATCTTCCATTGGCTCCTTTTTCCATCTGTCCGTCCGAGGCAATTCAATACATCAATTGCTACATGTGGGAAAAAACAGAATAAGAAATGTATTCAAACCGACCTTTTTTGGAATTTCAGAATAAAAGAAGAAGCTCCCATGCTGACCTAATTTCTTGTCCTTCCTGTCAATGAGCAGCTGGCTGAGGCGTTCCTTGAGCTTTGCACATTCTCTCTCTTTTCTCTTAGCATCATGGCTGTACTGAGAGGCACGGCTGGCAACGATGCTCTGTAGCTTCTGAACCTGTCAAGGATTATTGAGACAGAAAAGTCTGTCAGGTTCGTGCATACACACAAATCCACAAACTGAAATAACTTGTTGTGTTTGAATGTTATGGATTAAAGGACAATGAGTAATTGCTACCTCATCCTTTTCAGTTTTTAGACAGCTCTGCAAAGTCTTTATTTTGAGTTGTAATTGCCTCTCTGTCTCATGTAGACCTGATTTCTCTCTTATGGACAGTTCTAACTGATCCTGAAAGGAAGCAAATAAAGCCCCATTAGTTAACAAAGTGGCAGCACCACCGTGCAAATCTTTATTTCTTTCCGCCTGTGCCATACCTTGAGTCTGGAGTTACTGATCTGAATATGTTCCAGCGTGCTTGAGTTCTTCAGCTGTTCTCTCTCGAGCTCCTCTATAGTGCACCTACTTCTACGTTGAATCTGCAGCAGCTCGTACATGGCATTCAGGGCTGGCACTGTGTTCAGAGAGGCTCCCCCTGATGAGCTGGCCTCAATACACGTGGAGGAGAGGCCCAGAGAGGCAAGCTCCTGTGAAAGAATGTAGAGCCATGTCATTGTCCTGGTGTTTTATGGGTGCAGCTCTGTAGAAACAAAAAGGTCAAGCACTGACAAGACACTGCAATCATGGAATGTTTGTTAACTAAAAAGGCATTGCAGTACCTGATTGATGTATGAAATGCACTGTGGCATATTGTCCTCGGTGCAAAAGGCACTGATGACATTGTAGGACGTTTTGCTCAGGGGCAAAGAGTAGACTGACATAAGGTTGTTCTGTCTTGAAGGGGACATTGTCACTTGTGATATGCTGGAGATTTCATAGTGCCCTAAAAACAGAGGACAGCATGAGACAAAAGTAGCAGACCGCACACCTACTGTACTCTGTTCTTCTGAAAGACTTTAAATAGGCTGCAGCTCTGAATGTAGAACAGAAATGTGGGTCGCATCTAGCAGAACCCAAAAATAAAACTTATGGGAGTGTCTATTCTTGTAATATTCTACCACATATACACGATGAACAGCTATTTACCGACAGACGTCTCGATTGGTACATTTGTCCACCATTCATCTCCCATATCACCAACTCATCAGGACAGGAGGATGCAATGTCATCAGTTAGGAAGTGGGTGGTAGATCTGCAGTCGGTGGATCAGCAGCGCTGAAATGAAGCATCAAGCCGTGACATACACCAGCACGAGATAATCTGGGTTGATGCTTAACACAGAGGATTTAACAGTCAGCTGTGTGCCTGTGGGGCTGAGCTTAGAATTTAACTCTGTGTAGACTGAGTCATCTTTTTCACTCTATATATGGGTTTGGCATTTGTTTATCACATAAAAAGTAGTTTTGAGGCTCTGATGTACAGCATCCCTTTCCCCTCACAAGACTAGCCCTTGGAAAGTGTTGTGTAAAACATTTTTCTGTCAGTGAATAAACAGACAAAGATATCCTTTCTTTGTTTCCGTGCACAAACATTTAGGCAAGAACAGTGGTGTTTCTGTTTTGCTATTTCTTACAGCAATTTTTTTTAAAGGTCAGAATCTGGCCTTGTGGGAGGTTTTCTCCACATGTTCACTGATAATAAAAAAAAAAAAAGAAAAAAACAGAGAGAACAAGATCCTGGTGAAAACTGAGACTTCACATGGTCAAGAAAGCATTGCTACAGTGGTTTTACATTACACCGTGACTAACGGCCCTTTAGGATAATAATGTGATCTTAAAATGTTTTGTTGAAACAAGCTAAACTAGTTTCTGGCCACTCCTACGAGTGTAAGGTGTAATATTCTCGTGTAATTTTAATTCTAATGAGGATATTTGCTGTGTCTGAGTGCAAGCCGACATACAAAACAACATCCCAGATAGCCAGAATGCTTATCTAGGACACCAGAACACACTCTATCTGCACTTCCAGTCAAATGGGTCAAAAAGTTGAGAAAGTTTGCAACGACTAAATTCGTTCCCATGTAGCTAAATGTATCCACCTGTAGCTGTATGACACCAGACACGACCTATGAACCTTTTATTGTCAGTTTACCACCTCTACCAACGTAGCTAACCTGACATCCATTTGTTGTTAGCCAAGTCGGTTTACTCAATAAGTATATGACGTCAGCCCCGACTGTAGCTAGAAGCAATAATAAACATACTTACAGTGTGAAGTGGGTCGACTCACGAAGAGATATACCACATTTGGAGATGTTGACAGAAATAACTGCGACGGTATGAGTCGGACTCCCCTCTGTGAAAAACATGTACAAGTCCCCGTGCAGATTTGAGTCGCCACCTTATCGACAGTGCAGTTCAGCGGAGGGTAGACACCGTACACATAGGTACGAACGTGATCAGCTTGTTTTTTAAAGTCGATTTCTCTGACGGCTTCAAGACAATCGCCTCTATCATTGGACACAGCGTTGTTAGGCAACCAGTGTCTGAGCCATACATTGGATGTGAATTCGTGGAGGACGACTATGCAAATGAGAAGTACTGTCAGGTGTCACTGAGGGTTTGGCGGCGATATTTTTCCCCCACCCGTGATCCGACAAGAAGGCGGACTGTCCATGAGCCTACGTAGCCAATACGGAAGGCGTCGGACGAACCACTCCGGAAATTAACAGAACCCAGGAAAAAGTTTATACGTTTTCAGTGTAAGAGTTGTGGTTATGATTAATTAATTAGCAACTACATAGCCATGTTCGTATGAAACAGAGAAAAAGTATAAAATTTTAGTCACGTGATAGTGATTGACCAATCACATCCTTGAATGGCAGGGGGGAAAACAACGCTGTCTGGTGGCCAGTTGTAATTCTCATGACAGGACCTGCTTTCATTAATGTCTCACGTTCAAAATTTATTTACATAACCAGTGTTGTGCGTTACAGACAGGTAATTTAACACAGTATTCTTCATGACAGTGGAAGTATGTGTGTAATACACTTTGAAGGGTGTGACTGGGCATTTTTTCCCAAAATGATTATTATATAACACAAATAACAATACTCTATGAACAAACAATTATGACTTAATGGAGCAGTAGTCGTAACAGTAGTAATATTTCCATATTTTGTATCAAAATTTGCAGAATGCAGCTTTTTTACACATTGGAAAACTTAACATTGGAGATGTTGCATCTAAATTATAATGTAAAATTTTGTACTTTTTGAAATACATTCTCAACCCTATTAGTCATCAACCTCATTAATGACCACCAGTGTAGTATTCAAATCAAGTTAAGGGATAAGTCATCCAAAACAGCAAAATGGAGAGGGGCAGCACACAGCTGGCTCTGCATCCGTCTGGTATCTTCCAGAATCAGGCTGATCCCTACACTCTGCCATGAAAGCCTGAAGCTGCGATACAGGAGCCTTGTCCTGCTGATGATGCTATAAAAGGAAGCAGATTACAGTTACAGTGAGTCCACCCAAGTGTAGGCATGAATCACGCAGACTGCAAACAATATATATAACAACAGAAACAAGTCTAAATGGCGAAATTCAGGGGGAGGTCACTGTATGTGAATGGTGTCAACATGGGGTGGTGGCTCAGACTAACCTTAATGGTCTCGTAGGTGTCAGTGATGAGAGCGATGAAGAGGCTGAGCACCATGTAGATGAAGAGAGAGATGAAGGAGTAGAGGTAGACTCTGCTGAAAATCCACACCATGTAACTTTTGTCCCTCATCTTCAGGAAGGTAGAGAACATGTCATCACCATTGATGAGGGAGAAGAGGCAATCTGTCACCTTGTCTAAAGTCCGGAACTGGAATGCAATAACCAATTGAGCTGAGTTAAAGGGGTTTTCAATAATTATTAATTGAATTCACAGTTGAAATTAAAAAATGTTAAGATGTGCAGTAATAGCATTGATTCGATGTGATTAGGATTGGGATTATGCCTGGCTGTCATACTTTTTCATGGTAAGGCCCAAGCACAATCCAACCACAGAAACAGTAACCGAGGTAGATCATGGCAGCACAACAGGAGAACCGGATCACATTTGGGAACGCCGCCCTAAGGGTTAAGATCAAAATCTAGATAGGAATAAACATTTTTGGTTATTTCAGCACAAATTTTTACTTTTATTTTTGTACTTTTTTTTTTCTTTATCTTTACTTTAGCTTGAATTACGTATTACACAAACACTTACATTGTATTTCTTGAAGAAACCAAGGTAACGAATGACACCAACCCAGACAAGCATTGTGGCTGTTCCCAGCAAAATACTGCAGACATCATAGTTGGTCAAGTACTGCAACAGAAATACACACAACTATATATATATATATATATCTATAAATACTATATTGGAAATATATACCAGTTATTAATTCTGTCTATTTTCAAACAGGTTTCTCATATCCATTGCAGAGGCAAAGCAGACATACCTATTGTTTCTACAGTGAGTGGGTGAAAATTTTAGCCAACCTTTGTTTGTATTCCAATTTTAAGTGCCGACCCAGCAAGGCTCAGTGTGTCACTGACAATAATAAGGATATACCAGCCATTCACAAACTCCATGCGATCTGACCAGGTCACAATTTTATTGTAGTAGGCATGGAAGAATGTACTGTACTCCTGCAGAAGAGAAATCCATGTAAAAACACACCAGTTGAAGAAACCAAATGCATAAAACCAAGGATTAACTATTACAGACCCAACTTACAAACTGGAGTCGGATTCCATTGATGACAGATCTCACACAGAGACTGAGAGAGGTCAAGCAGGCAAGGATGACCACAGAATCAAACAACAAGAGGAGGTAAACGTTATTCCCAGCTAGAGGGAAGAAACACACATTTAAAATTTGTTGTATACAACATTTGTTGACTTAATTATATCTATAGACATTAACTTTTGCCAGTTCTGTTTGTGTCAATGCGATTTATGTTATGTTTCAGCCACAATTATGAGTAAATTTACCAAATGGACCAACAAATATATCATGGTCTTGTTTTGAATTTGTTGTGCTGCAATACAATAAAATTTTGCAGTATCTCAACTCTAACCCTCATCCTGACCTCTTATCCTGACCACCCCTATCCTATATTCATCAAACCCTAACCCTTAAAGTTAAAATGATGACTTTTATGAGTTTAAAACTTACACGATCCTTCCACATTCCAGTCTCTGCATTCATAAATTGTAACATTATTTTCAACCTCGATCTTCATTTTCCCACTATGTGCACGATTGTCAAACATTATCTGTATAGAAACAAAGTAGGATTTTTGTCAGCGGTAGGTTAACACAGATTAATTCCACACATGTTCTGTGTGCTTTTTGTCACTTTCAAAAGAGGATGCATCCTTTTCTGACGTGTCACAAACCGTTATGTGGAAGTCGTAGCAGTCTGGTAGCTCATGGTGGCGCACCGTCTGCAGATTGATGGTCTTCAGAGTGAGGTAGATGTTCACTGACAGCAGCCTGTTGGCAGACAGGGAAACATCTATGAGAGGGTAGAACTCACATCACCTGAGTAAGACCAGTATGTTTACTTAGTCACCTTTTGAAATCTATAGAGAGATTCAAGTGTCTATCCAAGCTGTCGTTGTCAAACGGCTGCAAGGGGTATATGGAAAAACATTCTGTTCAAAGGAAAAAACACAGACAAAATGATCAGGATCAGCACTTCACCGCACCACAATGTCTCTGACTATACAGTGTAAAGTATGAGCTTCCTCTTTTCATAGTCACAAGTGAATCCACTGTGATTATTTTCCATTTGTGCCATGAATCAGATTCCATAAATGGTAAATTTCTTCCACAAAACAATAAAAATGTAGATGCAGTCAGCACTACTTTGAGTAAATAAGACAAGAATTAACGTATTTAGGGCAAAATGTTCATTTTTGCAGTTATCTGTTGTGTAAATACAGCTGTGTGCCAATGTCTTATATATGTATTATGTATTGTATTTGCAGGGTAATCAGGGTGTCTGTGTACCTTTATCAACATGTGGATCAATGTCAAAGGTCCCATTGCCTGGATAAATGCTACCATTCCTGTAGAACTCTTGACAGACAGACAGAGGGGTGTACTGGCCATCAACGATCTCATACGCAAGATTTCCCACAGTCAGGTTTTGAAGATTGATATACTGAAACAAATAGGGATGAAATTAGAACTTCAGTAAATGCACATAATCAGGTGATACTTAACCAATGAAAGTCGAGCGGCGGAGACATTTTCTGTACCCTGTTGATAGCATAACTGATGTGATCGTACACGTCTGTCTTTGTGTACAGTGCATTGCTTCCATGCTTTTGTTGCTGGTATCCTTTCAGAAACAGATGTTTGAATGTCATCAGATTTTCATCTTTGAAGGTGACCATCATTTCATTGCTCAGGCCAAAAGAGACTAACTGGGGGAACAGAAAAACAGACAAACAAACAGATATCTACCCATCTATCTGCACAGAATGTGTAGTTTTTTGCAGTTTACATGACAACAACAATAATGAAAGTATTTACCTGGACTGTTATGATTGCTATTTTTAATATCTGTAACATCAGTTTCCATGGTTTGCGGCCCCTGGCCTTGTACTTCTCACAGGGGTTCATGAAGAAGTACTTGAGCCTCCGCCTGAAGTCCTCCACCACTTTTGACTTTGGATTCTGTTGTAAGTTGCCACTCCATCTGCAGTGACCATTTGGCGGCATTTCCTCTGATTTCACAGCCAAGAGGGGCTCAACCTCCTCCATCTGTAGTGGAAAACACACAGCACGTAAGCATGTTAGTCACATTTCAGCCAGGATTTTTGAAACTTTTCAACATACATAACGTACGATACACATCAAAATGTTATTTTTCAAAAGAGATAAGAAGAAGACTCAAATCATTCCTGTCATACTGATGAACTGGTTTTCCCACATGCGCTCTCACTGCAGTGACTGTCCAAGCTCTTCAAACATGTAAGATGTATCCAGAAACATTATTAAAATATGCCACAATGCTCAACCATGAGCCCCACTTCTGAGGCTTTAAAGTCATCATGCAATTTATAAATACATATATATACTGTATATATATATAATTTCAGCTATAACTCACTGTAAAAGTAGCTTATAAGACTTTTCACATTGCCTTTAATGATTGAAATACCATGTTTACATCACTGCCAATGCTGCTCTAAACGTAGTGTTAAGTATGTATATTAAGTACAATTTTATACTGACATGAAAAGTAAACTTACTCAAAGTAATAATAAATGGATTACCTGCCAACACCGCCACACAAGGAACTGGTTTCTAGTGAGGTCTAACACTTATGGTGCCTCTCTGTGCAGTCTGTGACAATCACAGTGTCATCACCACGCCAACCTTCACCACAATGACTGTCTTTCCGCTATGTCATTTTCGGTTTTTCCAGTTTGTCCAAAACAAAAATAGAGCTCCTGTCTACAGCTTCTATGCAGAGGGAGAAGTTCATACATAGGACTTTGATGTAACAACTCCAAACAATTGTGAGTGTCCAACTATTACTGTATTTTATGATTGTAGTATTTCTTGTGTAGTCTAGCAGACTGCAAGTCATCATGATGATGTCACCTGAATAAAATGGTTTATTACACTCTTACAAATGAAACACTTTTGAACAAATATGGTACGCACACACACACGTTTAATTCATAAATACAAACTGTGACAGGCAACCAATTATTTGAAGACATAGAGAAGTTTGACATAGAGTATTTTGTGTTCCGCAGCAGGCTTTATGATTGGAGACATACAGTATGTAGTGATGAAAATGTAAAGCAATTTGTTGGCATAATCCTGCACAGACAGACCTGGACATTTTCTGAACTGATTACATGATCAGACAGATTATTTTACACACATTTACACTCTCTACACCTGGATCATAGCTGCCATGCTTTCATGCAACAGATAATCTCACATCACATTGTAAAAGAGAAATTTGAAAAACGCAAAAGAAGAGGAGAGTTTTTTCTGGCTCATGGAAAAGTATCAAAAACTAACAAGCAGGTCAAACTGCCTAATCGAAGAGTGAAAGACTAAGGAGGACGTAACAGAAAGAACAAAACGGTGGGACAAAGAATGTGTTCTTATGTCTATAGCTTGTCTTTAATTGCATTAGAAGTGCTTCTTTTAGTTTGTTTACGGTTAAAAGATGCTCCTGTTTATTGTTGGAGTGAGAGAGCGCGATCGGAGGGGCTGGAAGTTTGGGTCTGCTCCAGCACTGGGGCTTCCCTGGGCTCCAGGATCTAAGCTGGAGTTAGATTCAACGATTAGATCATCTGGCAGCTGAGGTGCACCTGGGTCTCCTGGTCTGGGAAGAGAGGAGGAGCATGTGGAGGAAGATACGGCCGCACTAACTCCACCCACCGAGGTCAAGTCTCCACCTTTCTGTAATGATGGCAGACTGAGAGCGCCTGCTACATCTGAACTACATGGACTTCTTTCGCCGTCTGGGTGGAAGAGCATGGTGGAGTCGTTAGAAAATGACCCGCAGTAGTCGTCGGTTGTTCCCAGACTGCTCAGGTTGATGTCTGATGAGGAAATGGAGGCCTCAACTGTAGAGTGAGAGAGGGGAGGGCGGGACAAGATTGAGAACACAAAAGTTTGAGCCAACAGGAAGAACACTGAACGGAATGGAATGATAGATCATAGTAAGATTTGAGATATAGACCTTTGAGGGACTCAAGCTTGTCATTTTTGGCCTTCTGCACCTCGTCTGTGATCTTGGCAATGATGAAGTTTTGCGTGCGGGTCTGCTGGATGGAGTCGATGAGGACGTCCAGACCCCGTGGGTTTTCAGCCAGGATGTCCAACAATATCCCCGTCCTCTTGGTTTGCGTCGACCGGCAGGAGATCTCCTCTGCCTCGTCTCGTGTCAGGATCCTGCGGGAGCGCAGGTAGTCCAGATGGCGCTCAGCTCTGATTTTGTCGCAGAGATACCGCCGCAATTTAATGAGCACCTGGAAAGATATATCATATTTTGAGCTTATTGAAACTGGGGTTTAAATGTGTATATGTGTCAAAGGTTGTGACCGATTAACACATTCAATCTGTATATCAGCATGTTATCCTTCAGACTATCTGAAACGATGATAGAAAACCGATAAGTTCTTTGAACAGTGACAAGACAGTGGCTTTTTAAAGGACGCCGTCTGTCAAGCCGGCAAAACAACAAACAAGCCTTGTTTTTGGTATGCAGTAAAGGCTGAATCAGCAACGGCTCACAAGGAATTAGTAATAGAATTTTTATCCATTTTTCTCGAAAACTTTCTTTTTGTAGAACTGTAATTCATTATTTTTCGAGAAAGACATGCAGATTTTTTTTTTTTTTATACTTCTCAAAAATGTTCTAGAAACAATGAGGAAATTGCCAACCTTG
>OMNV01007966.1:0-39909 GCA_900303265.1 Brotula barbata | reverse complement strand
CCAACCTTGGCCAGGTGTCCAGATTTTCACAAGCCAAAATCACTGATTGTTTATTTTCTCTTACTAGATAATGCAGCTTGTATGGTACAAACGTAATAACCAAACATCAAAAATGTCTTGAGTCTTTGGCTTAGGCGCGTTATGTGGTAGTAATTGTGGTGAGTTAATCCGATGTGGACGCAGAGAGGGTGTGGTGGGACATTTCCTACTTTAGCAGGCCTTTAAAGTCAAACTAGCTACTATAAACATCCATACAAACCCCGAACACTTTCCCTATTTGCCACACGTTTCCTTCAAAATAAGATGACTCGTTCGAAAGGCACATGAGACACAAACACCGCATAATACTTACGTCTTTTTTAATCTCTGCCATTTCATCTTCAGTGAGTTGAGGAACATCCATACCACTCACCCAAACAGATCAAATTCAGGTGTTCCGGGTCGCGAAAGGAAACTTTTTTTAGGACAACACACTAGGTATAAGTAAACTAACTACAACAATAAATCATTTATCATCTTAGAGAAACGTGACTCGGCATTATTTGTCGTTAAAAACGATCGTATCGCTTGTCATTCTAAGTTTAGTGTTGCAAGTGCCATAAATACGCCGGACTTCCTGATTCGAAGAAGGTTTACGTAGACGAGAACAGAAGTAGTGCGAGTTAACGGCTGCTTTGCTCTCGGAAATGATGCTTTCATTAATGCAGATGCTACGAAAGGTTTTGAAACAAAGGCGAAAGTTCTCCCGCAACAACTTCTGTACAGTTTCTCTCTCAACGATTCGTTTTCGTTGATTTTAAGCTCCGTATAATGTCTCCATGCAGGTGTAGTGTGTTTTTTATGTGTCACCACTAGATGGCGTTGTTTGTCAATCCACTGTTTCTGGTGCACAGGAATTTCACATTGATCGCTGTGTGTTATACACAAATGTAATGTGATTCGTAGTGCAAAATTCTCAGTGAACACTCAAGAATAGTATAGAATATATTAATCTATTTTTTCTCATTTTGAAAAGGTAAATTTGATCCAAGTTCATTATTATGATAGCAAATTCTGTTCTTGTGATATTTGTCTTCAGAGTGATGTTTGAAGTTGCATTATAGGGTATAGGGAAAATAGCAGAGGTGAAAGCAGAGGTGTAATCATGTGATTGACTGAAAAGAACCAAACTCAAACCACTAAAATAAGGTTTTCAAGGGTTTCACTTCCCTTTAATCATCATATGCGCCGAACCCTTTGAGGACATGTGCTCCCTGGGGAGTTTGTTGTCCGACTTGTTTTATAACATCCTTCGGTGTAATATGTACCACATGCAGCTGAAAAACACCATCCGACACCATATTTGCTCTCCTGAATGTTTCTGAACATGTAACGAGAATGATTTGAAACACCTGGGAAATACAGACACCAATAGAAACATGTAGTGCATTCGGTTTGTGAGGGAGAAATCAGTCAAAGTTTCAGGTGATAAAGGATTAAACCCCATTGATGAAAGATTTCAAAACACTGAGAGACGCCTATGATACCATTCCTTTCCTGATGATAAGTATCGGCATTTTGCAGAGGAAAACCATGAATGAAATGATCTAATCAGCTGGATTTACAATCATATCTGTCTGTGTATGCAACAAATGACCTCCTCCACAATCTTATTTTGCTTGTGTTTATAGCAGTGCAAATGACATCAACTTATTGACTTTCTAGTCTCTTTAATAGTTCATGTTTATGAACCATTTTTCCATGCTTCCCTATTTTTTAGTTTTATCCATTTCTTTATCGGCATATACACAAATGTCATTCATTTTCATCACTCATATACAAACCAGTTTACAGACTTTTTTGTTTTTCTGATTGGTTTAACTTGATACACATGTTCACCTTTGCTCTAGAGAGTGTTTTCCTATGATTATTTACACAAAATATATGTTTTCACAGTGAAGTAGCTGTGAGAATGTTACAGAGATATAATAGACATGCGGGGTAATGTTTGGAAAAATAGTACCCAATGAAAAGTAGTTTTACAAGGTGTTACCATCATTATAGCATATCTACTAACGTCTATCTTTGCACTGTTGAAATGGTAGCACTGTCCATAAGGATCCTTGTAAAGGAAGGTAGGTGGTGCTTTAAAATTACATAATTTTGTTAAATCATCGGACTATTGCTTTAAATACGTCACTTTTTAATGAGATCCACTACACTGGCCTATTCATTGCATCTCTAATCCGTGTCGAGCTATCTGCTCGCTGTATATCTGTCATTCCTCTTGCATAACACAGTTCTGCAAATTCTTTATATTACAGTAACAGCTTTGACGGAAAAGTTTCCACTCTAAAGCACCGCACTCAGCAACTTCCAAGCATCGCTGAATGCTCTGAGGTCACGCTTATAGATTTCTCATCCCACTGACATGAAATGGAAAAGAAGCTGTGCCAGTCTGCCATCCTCAGTCTCTTGTTCTCACAAGTTCTAATGAGAGGAGAGGCATTCTTTCCAGTTTCCATTGTTCTTTCATGTGGATACAGGAGGATGCTTTTTATCCTTCCTTCAAAGGAACCTGCAATGTTCATCCTGAGTGGAATGTTGCTTCAGGCGCTACTCAAGCTTTCTCCAACCCCCCTTCTTGTCTGTTTAGTTCTCCACAAGTTTTCATTCAGACTGAACAAAGGCACCCAAAGGTTCAAACATTCCAAGAGGCCCTTGTCTTGTTTAGAGATATTGAAGTCAAACAAACTGATCCATCCACACCCTTATAAATGACTGACAGGAATTTCAACTGTGACTCTGGACTTTTAACGCTGATCACAGACAGAGTACGACGGTCTTAAACATTTCTTTGATATTTATGTCAGAGCCTTGTGATGGACAGCCCTCACTTGCATGGGAACGATTACACATTCTGTGTAAATGTGCTTGATCTCTTTTCCAAATGTTTCTAGTTCTGGACTAAATCAAATATATCAAAATAATGTCTTCAGATTCCCATGTAGTAGAATAGTAGATGCACTCTTTGCATTATTTTGTATTTGTTTTACATTATCAAAGAAGCATATTTTTCATGGTTGAATTAGTTGCGGTTTCACCTCATATGAACACAAAAACAGAAATATATAAATCTGAAAATTACATGTAGTAAATGGAAAGAAAGTGGTGGGAGAGTGGAAGTCAGACAGGGTGGTTCTTGGCTCACAGAGAGAGAGGAGAGGAGGGGGGACTTGGCTTATGGGAGGACGCGCTGAGAGACATTCCTCTCATAGTTTCAGAACACCTCGTCAGTCCATGTATACGTCAGATCTGTTTCGAGTGAATAAAAGGAGAAGGGGACACCCTGGGTAGAGAGAGAGCGAGCTCCATCTAATTCAGTGAGGACGTCTCATTCCCGGGCCGGTTCATAGATACACAACGTCATCCTCACCGTCTGAAGATGTGGACAGTCTTTATTGCCATCCTTTGTGGGACTCTAACACTGGTGAGGGAACCATCACTGTTCATCGGTTGGTTTATTTAGATGTTATCGTGTTGTGTGATTTGAATATTTCTAACGTCACATGTCATCACAGGTGTCAGCCTCATGTCCTAGGGACTGCCGCTGTGCCCCTGATAACCCCACATGTGCACCAGGAGTCAGTCTCATGATGGACAGCTGTGGCTGCTGTAAGGTTTGTGCAAAGCAGCTCAATGAGGACTGCAGCAAGACAGAGCCATGTGACCATGTGAAGGGACTGGAGTGCAACTATGGAGGCGGATATCAGACAACTAAGGGTGTTTGTAGAGGTACAGACAGTTGAGGAACTCTTCCTCTTCCTCTTCCTCTTTTTCTCTTCTCTTCTCTTCTCTTCTCTTCTCTTCTCTTCTCTTCTCTTCTCTTCTCTTCTCTTCTCTTCTCTTGTGCCTCACCACATCCTCTCTTTCTCTCTTTCAGCTAAATCAGAAGGAAGATCTTGTGAGTACAACAACAAGATTTACCAGAATGGGGAAAGCTTCCATCCAAATTGTAAACACCAGTGCACTTGTCTGGACGGTGCAGTCGGGTGCATCTCTTTGTGCCCGCGTGAGTTCGCCGTGCCCAAACTGGGCTGTGCCAAGCTCAGGTTTGTCAAAGTACCAGGCCGTTGCTGCGGCCAACTGGTGTGCGCAGAGCAGTCAGAGAAGAAGAAACACGATAAAAAGTACAACAGCGACAGGCAGCCTGAGGATGACATCACAAACAAGAATGATTTGGCTTCTGAATGGAGAGGAGGACCCGAACCTTTACCTGGTGAGTAATTCATACCAGTCATCAATTCCCTAAATGTAGCAGATTTTCTTTACTGATTCATTTTACCAGTTTTTAAACTTCTTATTCCTCTCAAAAGCTTTCTCAAATGACCCCCTGGGTTCCATGATGGCCAGAGGAGACATGTGCATCCCCCACACCACCGCTTGGTCACCTTGCTCCAAATCCTGTGGCGCTGGAGTGTCCACCAGAATGACTAACAGCAACATACAATGCAACCTGGTGGAAGAGACTCGGATCTGTGAAGTCCGGCCATGCAATCAAATCCACGTAGGAAGACTGAAGGTAGCCTCCAAACTCTATTATTTCATTTCCTGTTAATCCGTCCTCCGGTCTCCCATAATGTCTGACTCTTTCCTCCCACTTAACACACATGTCCTCTCTCAAACAGAATGGTCAGAAATGTAAGCAGACAGAAAAAGCCAGCCATCCACTTAAACTGTCCTACGCTGACTGCCTCAGCTTGAAGAAGTTCCGGCCCAGGTACTGTGGATCGTGTTCAGATGGGAGGTGCTGCAGGCCCCATCGGACCGAGACGCTGCCCGTCCGTTTCCGCTGTAAAGATGGGGAATTCGTCAGCAGGAAGGTGATGATGATCCAATCTTGCAAGTGTAACTTCAACTGCTCCCACGACAACCACAGGCCTCTTTGGAATGACATCTACAAAAAGTAAAAGCCGGAGAAAGTTTGGTTTTAAGCCGAAAAGAAGAGACATTGTTGTTGGAGTATGGATGTTGTTGCTCGATGGTAAATTCTGCACTGTTATGTTCCAGACATCTGTAAGATGAAAACCATAAACGGTATGGTTTGTGATTTTGCTTCATACTATCGGAGCTTCTTGTTTTGCTTCTTTTTGAAGCTTCTCTCATTAAACAAACATGTATCTGCATTTCATTATTTAAGGTACTCTTGTTACAAGGCGTAGAAATGACTTAAAAGGAACTATGGCAGCTACTAATTATGTTATTAATCCTCATGTCAGTGTGTGTTTGTTTATTTTATTCCATTTATTTATTAGAAAATAGATTTTTAAATGTCATCTTTCATACTTTACAGCGTGCAGGACTTAACAGTGGAATAATGTTCATAAGAGATCATTGTTGTAAAATGTCATTTCTGTACATCTGCGTTCATTTCATTCATTTAAAAATAAACATAACAAACGTGCAATTTCAAGTGAATCAGTTTTTACTAATGCAACAAAAATAACAAGTCTGTGCTGCAAAAATGTGCAATCCTGGAGCTTCTGTTCTTGTAGTGTTTTCCTGAGTCCCTACTTGGATGTGAACCATTTTATCTGCTGCATCTGGTTGACCTACATTCACTAAGCAGTTCAGGGAAGGATTGTAATGTAAACCTGTGATGTTGAATGAAATGTGACACACTCTAAACATTTGAAAAAACTCTCTGAAGACCAATCAAAGGTTTACAGATACATATTATCATCACACAGACTACACAGCAGCCACATTATAACTGTAGAGACCTACAGCTGAAATATGTTGAGAATGGTTTGACTTTTACTGAATTTGAATGAAGAGTGATGGAGAGTGTATCATTTTCACCGCCTAAGTTCCCAACAACATCATTGAGATATTATTATGTGGTGAATACAGATATTGAGGTTTATTCTCACTCACGCCAAAGCAAAGTGTACAAAACAGTCCATGGTTGTCTTTCAGTAAATGTTCTCAATATATGCAACAGTGTGGCCTCTTTGGCTCAGCATTCATTAGAGAAAAAAGACAAATTGCTCATCCAGCTCACTAACAAGCACATAAGCTCTGGGTGTGTCCATCATGTAGCTGAATTTTGATACCCACCAAATTGCCAGATGTAAGCTCATTTTCCAGCAAACAGCAGAGAAAACAAATTCCCAAAGTATGATCAACAGAATTACGTAAACAGGCAAGACCAAAAGACCAAGAACAAGACTGAGGGGAAAAAAGAGGCACTGACGCACGCAGAGATGAAATGGTTCCATCCCCAGACACGGAGTACAATAGAGCTTTGTCTCTGAGAATTTGAGAAGAGCTCTGCTTACTCAGGGGAGCAGGTTTACTGCAAGAACACATCAGAGCTTCTCAGAGGTCTGGGCCTTTGGTGGCTCAGATACAGTAGGACACGTCAGATCTTACAAAAGCAGCATAGATCATAAAAAGATTCTTCTCCTTCCCTTCACAATGCAGCTCAGCCTTAATATAAAAACCTTCACGACAAAATCAACACACGAAACACTAAAGCAAAATACCAGCCTGGCGTGTTCCTTTGTAATGGTGTTGGCAAGGTTGAAACCCAGAGGCAGGAGCTTTATAACTGACAGCTAACCAGTAAATTTTCCTGATAATTCATTACAGTCTGGCTGAGAATAAGAACATACGCACATTAACCATTAGCCGCACCTATTTCATAATTATTACAGACGGCAACAGAAAAACACAGACAAGCTGGTTTTGGGGAGCAGTTCAGAGAGTTCCTTTCTGTACGTGGCGGCACAGAAATACCAGCGTCATCAGATGTGTCAATCAATTCAAAAAAAGAATTATGAGGGTTTGAATGGGTGCGTAAACTGGAACAACGTGTAAACCTTAAGTTTGTTCTGGTCGTTGCTTGGCTAGGACAAAAACAAAAGCACCCATTAGGAGCACAGCATGTCTGCAAGCACAAATATGGTGTACAAATGACTCGGATACACTTGTACGGGAACAGGATCAGCCGAGTTCACAGTACAAAATGTACACACACACACGTCATGACGTAGTGTCACGTGGGAAATGAGCTAAAAGGGGTAATGAAATGTGATAGAGACCCGAAACAAACCTTAAAGAATAGTCCCAGCGTAACAGATAAATCATGACTAATGTTGAGGTCGCTTTCCAAAGAACGGTCTGTTAAAAATAAACCAAATGTATTACCAGGAAACCCTTTATTTCCTCCATATGTGGTAAAAAAATGGCTGCCCCCCTTCTGGTTTCTAAATAAGTATTAAATATTACAGTTCACGACAACGACACAGTCATGCAGCCGTAGTCATTTTGGAAAATATCCAAAATTTGATGTTTGCAGTCCTCCATCAAACATCGTCTTGTAAGAGTTTTTGATGAAATCCACATAGTTCTGAATGCTTTTTTTGTGGCTCTCTGATTGGTCCAGGCTGATCTGCAGGTCCTTCAGACGCAACTTGAACTGTTTCTCAGCCTACGGATTAAAGCACAGACAGTCGTTTATTTCTGATTTCCAAAAGGTGTTTACTCGATAACAACATGTTTCTGTCTGCATTAAATACTGAGAGGAATGGGTGAGAATATGTGTGAAATAGGAAAGCATCACACTCACTGTCAGCTTGCTCTGTTGAAGAAGCCTCAGCTCTTTATCCCGGCTGGTCTTTTCTGCTTCCAGTGCCAGGATTTTAGTCTTAAGCTCCTCTTCTCTGGTGGCAGCCTGCTCCTTTACCTTGATGACCTACATACGTATATGAAAAATGTCAAATATCCAATTTCTAAAAACACGTCACTTTGGTTGCCAATGCTTAAGTAATTACAACAGCTCAGAGGCATAATGAATAAATCAAATTGAGTAAGAGCTCAAATGTCTCCATATGATCAGCACTTACTGGAGTGTTGCCAGAAGGTCACAGTGCCTACCTGCTGCCTAACGTCTGACAAAGCCGCCTCCAGCTGCCTGCTGAGGGCCTGACACTCTGACGAGCTCTGATCCAGCTGCTGGTTGCTGTAGCTGAGAGCTTCTTCTTGAGTCCCGAGCCTCCGCACCAGCTCCAAGTTCTCCTGCTGCAGCTTGTCTATCTTCCTATATACACAAATCACTGTCGGTACTTAGATTTCATATTTAGATAATTCACCTGAGAGGATGACATACCTTTCATGTGAATTCTCTTTCTCCTGTAGCTGTAAATTGGCTTCTTCTATGGACTCTTTCATCTCCTCAGACGATCTCAGCTGTTTGTCCTGACTTTCTATCTGTGCGTACAGAACTACATTTTCAGAATTGCTGTTGCGATACCGTCACAAATGAATGAATGGTGCATAAAAGAATGGTGCATGCTGTATGGAGATTTCTTGGTTGGAGGAAATAAGAGCCCATTTCACAACAATCTTCAATTGCAAACCCTAAATGGGTTACTATCAAGATACCTATTTGAGATAACAATTTAGATGAATTGCTGATGGGCTACAAGGAAACCAAGCACCGGTGAAAAGCACTCACAAGCACAAAACACTCACAAGTGGGTATTTGAGGAAAGGGGGTCACAACACAATGGTTTTCAGTGCAATCAGGGAACATTGTATCACAAAAAAACCAACACACAACACCACAGAAACCAAGACGCACTGCCGGAGGAGGGAGAATGTGGGACTGTGTTACCACCTAGTGGTCAGAGGTAAAAATGAGACATTCTCTGATCACCACAGGCCATGCTGCACACCTTAACCTGCAGCTGCCTAATGGACTCTGACTTTTCTGAGCATTCGGCCTCCGAGCGTCGCAATTTCTCCTGGCACTCGAGGAGATGCTGCTCGGCTGCCCTCAGTAAGTCAGGGTAAACCTTAAGTTTGTCCACACGCCCCTGCAGCTCCTGCCTGACCTGGGATCCACAGGAGGGTGAATGCAGGTGTGGCATGATGGGGACAAAGAAAGCGTTAGCCCAAATATCCTGCTCCAGATGACAAGATTATCCAGAGCAGTGATCTTTAAGTGTTTTGTTGACCAGGTAGTTCGCTGTGAAAAACATGCAAGTGCTGGTGCAACAAATGAAACACCTGATACACTGAATGATCCTCATAGTGGCTTTTCAGCACAAAGAAAAAAAAATTAAGATTGAAGCAACAAAAAAGTAGGTGGAAAACATGCTGGCCTCTAAAATCTTATTAAAATGCTACACACTTTCAAGGCAGGTTGTTATTGGGAGAATAGGAATAAAAATCTGTCTAAACGACAACAGTGGGGGCTTTTACCTTCTCAACCTCTGAGTCCTTCTTCTGTCGCATCTCCTCTGTCGTTTTCACAAACTTCACATACTTCATCCTTAGATCATCCACCTCGGCTTGAAGCTCTGCAACCTAAAAACCATGGAAAAATAAAAACGTTCCCTATGATTATGGATGGTACTACAACAGTATAATATACATGACAGAATGTTGAAGACAAATAAACGACAACAGTGCAAGAGTTTTTGGAGTTGTGAGATTACTGCATTATATTGTATTACATAATATGATTCTCAGTCAGATTTAAAGAAGACAATTAGATATAGAAAAGAGAGAAAAAATCTCAAGAGGCAGAACAAAATGAACGAGTGTCAACCTGATTTTGGCATTGCTCTGTTTGATGTCGTCTCTCCTGGGATACAATCTTCTCCTCCACAAGTGCAGCTTCAGTATCAGCTAGCTGCTGCTCCAATCTAGCTACAGATTCCTGCAATGATACGTCAGCTATTATCTATCTGAACAGCCTGAATGTCCTCTGGCCTAAAAATAAACCTGCAAACGGGTCCAATAATTTTGCCAATATTTTCTGCTGCATTCATGTTTTAACTGCTGATATTATTGCCACTACACCTTTAGTGCTGCAGTATTGATGCCGATATCTCCATTTTCGGTGCTGAGTTTCTCGACCCTCTGCATCACACTCTCATTAGATGCTGTGACATCATCCTTCTCCTTCTGCAGCCTCGCTGTTAAGTCTGCTGTTTGACTGAGTTAGAGATAAACATGTTAAATCAAATCAACTTGCATAAGATGGGGAAGGGAGCATAAAACAAAAACTACAAACCATTTCAATAACTCAATTTGAGTTACAAGTTTGTTCTTTTCCTTTGTCATCTGTTCCATTTGGTGTTTCCAGGAGTCACTTTCTGAAAGGGCGTTGGCCAGCTGGAAATCCTGTGTGCAACGAAGCAGTTTATTAAATATGGTTTCTTGTTTATAGCTGGAGAGATGACATATTCTGTCTGACGCCTACATGATGTTTGTAAAGCTCTGGGGACCTTTACAGAAAATATTAAGAAGACAGTGTTGCTAGTTCATCACATGCATGTCCCTCGTGAACTGTGCTTCACTTTCTATTTAAAAGATTGTATTTGTGTAGCATTTCTGGTGGAATATTCACCGCGGACATGAGGGTTGTTTGTGGCTTGGACAAGCTAGACAGAATATCATCCCCACTTAATGTTCTGTGAAGTAAGATTTGTTGTTTTTGTATATTTTGTGGAATGATGTTTTATTTTTTTGTCTTTCTTTAAGAGGCTGGAAATGTTCAAAATACAATATTTAAAAGAATGAAAGAAAGAAAGCCACGGTGAGATGTGCGTTTGTCTACAGGGATGAGATATCACTGTTAATCATCCTTGCCTTTTCTCTCAACTGTGTGTAACATTTCTCAATAGCAGCCTCAAATCTCTCGGCTCGGATTTTCTGAGCTCGGGCTGCTTTCTTGAATGATTCTTTATCCTGTGCTGATTTCTCAGTTATTGAGGCGATGGACTCTCTGAGATCATCAATCTGCCTCTTCTGTTCGACCAGGGTTCTCTCAAGACTCTGTAAAGGAGCACAGGCCCATAAGGAGGATAAGTCATAATCTCACACATTCTCTTTGATGCTCAAAGATTGTCTGGGGATAACGCACTCAAGGCTTTCATACCCGTTGCTGCACGGTCATACGATTGTTTTCGGCCTCCTTGTTGCGTAGCTGCCCCTGCAGGTGAGCACGAGTGGCCTCCACAGACTTGGTCAATTGAGCTGCACTCTTTATGTTCTCCTGTTAAGGCCAGCACGGACAGACATTTTCAAAAACACCAATTCTGTTTGTCAGTAATCACATCTACATCAAAACTCCTGTTACACTCACCTGTTCTCCTCTCCGCAAATCCATCAGGCCTTCCACTCTTTTTTTGCTCTCATTCCGATCTCTTCTTAATTGCTTGAGGGGAAATAAATGAGTAATGAACATGTACTGGATCAGTAGAAATTAAACACTGTTCTCTTAAATGAACCCCACCAAAACCTACGTATTTTCCATTAAAGTCAAATAAACGAATTGGTCCTTTTTACAGAATAGATCTCCAAACAGGTTTCACCAATTTACAGCATACAACTCCCGAATAAGGTTTTTTGAATGATGCAATCTATAATCATAATGCAACACTTGCCTCGTTTTCGCTTTCAGCCTGCGCAATCTTATTCATCAAGGCGTCGATTTGTTTGCTGGTGGCAATTCGATCAGCCTAAATTGAAAGACAGATGAATTATTCCTTCAAGCACCTTCCACCAAACTAAACTAACTAAACTATTGCCTAGTACCTATACCTCTGTTTCCTGGATGAGTTTCAATTTCAGCAGAACAGACTTATTTATCCGTGAAAACTCCTCCAGCTTCTCAAGCAAAAGTACTCTCTGCCTGCTAATTTGCTGTTTATCTATGGCGGAAACCTTTATTACAACGAGAAGGAGACAAAATATGGGTCAGGAATGTCATACATATAACTATAATGACTTAAACGTAGGACATAATGATACAGTGGTTGACTACACGAAGGATCTATGTTACAAAGATATATATAAATGTTTTAAAATACATACAGCAAATTCCACCTCCACAGCATCTTTAAAACACAAAAGCTGTCTGGCTGCCGAGTTGGCAGCTGCTTCAGCCTGCATTAGTGTTTTCAGGAGATGGCTCTGCCCCAGATTGGCAACATCTCTGCAATTGAATTTGACATGAGACGGAAAAGAAAGGCTGAAGTCAATTGCTGCTGGTGGGTAAATATTAAATCCTTTTTAAGTGTTGTTGCATCCTCTGAATCTTACCGAGCAATGTCACCACCTGTGGTCTGCGTCTGCACACTACTGTGTGCCCTGAGCCTTTCTTCTGGGGATCCAACTTGATCGAGGTAGCTCAGAGCTATATCCCCACTCCTAGAGCTGAAACTGAGGGAGGGATGCTGGAGAGCATCCACTGTTGACATGACTCCCTTCACTGACAACACAAAGTAAATACTTCTTAAAACATAGGTAAGAAGACAAGGTTAAATGCTGTGTAGCATATGTAGCATAGCACAGTGGAAGCAACACCTTTTCTTGAAGGTCAGTGTAGATTAGGTTGTCAAGCAAGCCAACTGAGCTCACTCCTTAGCAACAGAAACTAGACAGCCAGAAAGATACTAGCCTAAACTGAACGTAACGTGCTTTCTAATGCATACAATACACAGACATGCTGAAATGTACGCGTTTACATCATCAGAAGTAAATAAATTTACATAAAAACAACAGGAATTGTTATTTCTTACGCTTTCTTAAAGCATCAGTTCGGGGTACTCTATATCATTAGAGCTCGTTCTTGGTCGAACGCGATTGGTCGCTCGTGAATGTAAAGAGAAAAGACATCCGTGTTTGCTGACTGCTGATTTGGCACCCGCAAATAAAGTGGGCGGGGCATAATTGGATTTATTTCAGTAAGAACCAATGGGACCGCGGAATGTAAGCCAGTCGTTGAAACCATAGAAACCATAGTTTGCTGTCACCGTGCATGGAGAACTGGTCGGTTAAAATTGTAAAAACTGACATGAACGTTTCGACATTTTTATTGTGCGACTCTATCAAACGACTAACAACACAGATATAAAAACGAGCACAGTTAGCCTGTTTCGTTGTTTTCGCTGTCAAAGATAAGTTTAGCATCGCCGCTGGCAGTGCTAACTTAGCTAATGCTCTCCCTCCTTTGACCAGACATGCAGAAAGCAAAAGTTCTCTTTATTGGACCGAACGAGGTGAGCCAATGTGAATTTCTGTCATAATTAACGAATATTTTACCAGAAGTTAGATGCGGAAATGCACGTTTATTAGACTTAAGTGCTAGTGGTGTAACATGACAAGAGGCGAGGAAAGTGAAATGAGAAGATGAACTTGTGTTGTGTTAGTGTGTTGAAGGGCTGGGCTTGTTTGACATGACATGGAGGGATCTTTGTGGGAGTGTTTCAAAGATCTATTTACATTCGAAACCATTTTTTTTTGCCTTATCCTCTCACGTGGACAGGGGATGCTGGTGTGCACATGAAGTGAGAGACTATGGCTGTTTAACCTGATGAGGGATCATAGTTTCCATGAAACTTGTTCATCAACTTCATGATTGTCTCTTACCTTCACAAGAACCACTCAGACTGGGCATCGCGCTCGGACTCGTCATGAGTTTCACGCTGGCTCTGTAAAAAACATGGCTATAAATTGTTTCTCATAGTTTTTTATAAGCTGAATACTTTAATCCAAACCTTGGAAGCTTTTTAGTGGTTCAAAACGTCAGATACACCGGGACACGTCACACGTTAATCACGTTGTAAAGTGTACGTCAAACTAGCGCCACTTTCAACTGACTAATTGAATTAACTCCAACCAATGAATTCCTTCAGTCTGAATTTAATTTAATGTTGCTATTACAAATATCTGTTGGAATCAATGTATTTTACTGTACATTAGAGAGCACAGTTGATAGCTCTCATTAATCTTTGTGGCATTATTACTGACAAAACTTTATTATATTCCAGAGTGGGAAATCGGTTCTTGCGAATTTTCTCTCAGACGCGACGGAAAATGTAGGAGGAGACTATAGACCTACTCAAGGAGTCAGGTACAGATCTTGTTACTGTAACTTTTACATCTGGTACCATCCCTCTACTCCATTACCATGTTAAATCCCAGAGATGTTTGATGTATTGTCATTCATTTCAGTTACAACAATTTGAAAGATGTTGTTTTCTTTGTTCCAAGGATCCTAGAATTTGAGTCGCCAATGGAAGGCAGTAGTAGCAAACACGCATGTGAGGTTGAACTTTGGGACTGTTCAGGGGATTTCAAGTAAGCAAAATATCTCAAATGCATCCTGAGAAAGTACCTTGTCCAATGTTTTACTACCAGTTTCTGATACAGGTTTGAGTCCTGTTGGCCAGCACTGATTAAGGACTCCAGTGGTGTGGTGATGATCTTCAATCCAGATGTTCCAAGTCATCTCAAAGAAATAGAGACATGGCATTCGATGTTCATCTCCTCCCAGGGTTTGCTGGACAGCCAGTGTCTACTGATCGCTCACCACAAGCCTGGCAGTGGATCAGAGGATGGACGGCTGCCTTTAGGTAATCAAGCTGCTGACCACCTGAAACCTGTTGTATGCATTACGCTTTTCCCTGCTTTGATGTTCCTCTTTTTTTTTTTTTTGAAATGCAGCTTCCCATTTGGCTCGACTTCCACTTATTCACTCCAACCTGGAGGAAGAGCCTGAGGATGTGAGGCAAGCATTCTGTAGATATTTGGGAAACGTTGTAAAGGCATTATCAGAAAGTAGAGAGCGAGAGGAGATGTCTATCATTACATAGCAAAGTAGCACAGCTTGGACGATGCAATACAAAACCCAATGTCCTGTGCAATACTATTCATTTTCATAATCAATGTTTAGCTGAGATTTTTCAACACATTTTGTAAAGTGCATGAAATCTTCCATTAACCTTAGCTAGCTTTAGCTTCTGCAGTTTTTTTACTGCATTGTTTATATGAGCGTTCTTTGCTTATGCTTTTGCCAATATAGAACAAAAATCAGGATAATGAAATAAAATGAAATGAAATAAAATTTCAAATTTCCCTTTTCAGAGATTTGGAGGAAAATCCTTTGGAAGGTTGTGCGAAGTTCAGAAATTTTCAGGCTCTTTGCGTTACGTATAGTATGGTTCCCTATGGTTACTCATGTTTTCTTTTGTCTTAATGTAACTCCACTGAACCCATTCAACGAAGATGGTCATCTTTCCCTATAAGCACGAGTATAGAGTCATGACAAACAATAATAATAACGTATTTCATTTTTTTCAGCAGATTTGTGTCGTATATAAGAGAATATGATTATGTAAAAGCGAACAAAAGAGTGTGTCATAGTATATTTTTGAGATACATAAATGCAAACCCTGTGCGTTCATGGATGACTGAATGACTCAGGTCTCCTGTGACTCACTAACAGTTTGACATTCCTCCTCCAACAAAACAGGCCAGCCAGACACATTTAACACCCACATAATGGTGTTTTCGCAGATATCTGTAAGTGTAAAAGGAGCTACATTAAATCCTTTTGTAGAATAACAAGATCTCAGAAGAGCAGATAATTGTGAGTTTTGTGGCGAATTAAAATTTCTTAAGAGAGAGAAGTAATGAACCTCCAGACAGACAGACTGACTGTATCAGACAACATCAGTGCTAGTTTTTATGGTGCACTCTTAAGGTTATGTAGAATAATTTCCCACATTTTCTCAAAGGCACAAGGGACAAACACCACTGCTCTCCCCAAAGAGCAATCACACAAAATAATCTACAAGTAATCAGATAATCCACTAGAGGGTGCTCTTCAATAGCTCACAATACCAAAAGAAGTTATAGGGAAAAAGTATTTATTGTACAGTAAAAATTGTACTCTATTGCCTCAATCATGATTTGACTCTTCCAGCCCAACATACTCTGGAAAGTATGTTGGGCTGGGAAATTAAATCAGTTATATACATAGAACTTTATTTACAATTCTAGTAAAAGTAATAAGGTATCCAAAGATACCAAATATTCCAGGTTAATTAGCGGAGCAATATCCACTAAAGAACCTAGAATATTTCACTTGATGTAGCCACTTTCAAAATCAATCGGTTGACCTTCAGGATCATGAGATGAGAGATTTGACCGTTGGACTATCTATGTGATCATAGATAGAAATACTGAGTGACTCATAGAGACAGACTGAGACAGACGGAATGATGCGGACCAACTCAGACAGGAAGAGAGGCTGCAGTAACTGGATCAGTTTGACCATTTATGGTTGGGAACTGCACGTCCATACAGATGAGATTAACACGAATGACATCACAACCTTCTTAGAATTCAGAGTTGGTAATCAACTCAAGCCAAATCTCTACCTCTCTCTTTCTCTCATGCACACAGTGCACATGCACTTAGTGATAGCACAGCAGCACAGATCAGTAATACGTCTGTCTAGCCCTCCAGGACAGCAAGACAAATAAATTGTGTGTGTGTGGGTGAGGTCACAGTGATGGCCTAGACTGAGGTGATGAAGTCATTTGTTATCTCCATTGTTCTGTAACTATCCTGGAAAGTGAAAAGACCAATGTGATTCTGCATGCCTTTCTTCCCAATATTTTTACCATTTATCTGTGGTATTCTCTATCTCTCCCTTCCTCCTCTTTCTCTCCATGTTTGTCTGTCTATCTGCCTCTTTCTCTTCCTCTCTTTTTCCTGTCTGGCCACGCTTTGGAGCTGCTATCTTGTATATACAGATGCCACAAATTGTGTCTACTTCATCAGTCTGAAACAAATTGCATTTCACAGCTTGCATTGAAGGGGCACTCATTCTTTGGAGTGTATTAACAGCAGTAATGTGACATTTTTGTCTACCTCGAGTGGTAATGGGAGTCATTATATTCTCAGCATAGATCTTAATTTAGCAAATGATCTTTGATCTGATATAGCTAGAGGCTAGACATATGATTCTTCGCGTGTGGCTGGAGTCATTTGCTGCGACATTCTTCAGCAGCCTCGAAGGAGCTCAGGGCTAAGCTATTACACACTGAGGAGAGCAAATTGAGCTGTTTGAAGCCTTAGTAAGAATGTCATCATTCAATCACCCCTGAAAGACTCTGCTTGGAGTTGTGTGAATTATTTTCAGAAAAAAAAGTTAGGAACCAAGCACCACAGCTTACCAATGAGTCTGTTTAGGACGCAGTTTTGTATTTTGAATTCTAGCTGCTAGATTCTTCATGTTGAATTTTAGTGTCAGTGTCACAATTTTAGTCTGTATTTTAGTTGGTATGGTGGTCATTGCGGCACTTAGGTGATTATGCTTTTTTGTTGTTCAGAGGTATGACAAAGCGATGACTCATTTTAAGCTTTCAAGTGGAATTCTTCATCATGAAACCTAAAGAAATATCTGTGTCTGGAGTGTCCGGCTGATAGACCTAATTTCTGAGGAAAGAAACCATTAGATAGTGTGATCTGTTCAATATTTTGGCGAAATTTCTCTTGATACATTCATCTCAGAAAAAAAAAAACTGTTGTGGGTTCTTATCCCATGCTGGTTCTGGCACGTCCATGTTTTCCACATCCTATTAGTTAGGAGGCGTCAAAGGCATTGGAAGAGATTTCACAGAAGTGTTAAAGCAATTTAAACAACAAATTACAACAAGAACCATTTTGTCTAGGCTTGTTGTACTGTGGCTGAGGTAAGGGCTCTTGAGATTACTGCTCTAGTCAGTATTGTTCCCTGTCAGAAACAACACAAGCAAATGCCTTGGGCGGCAAATCGCAAGGGCCAGCATGCATGCTGAATTGAAAGTAAGGCTGAACATTAACATTAATTTAAATTCCTAGATATCAGCATAAAAGATAACCAAGTAAGAACTGCAGTGCAAAGGTCAAAGACAGTGCTTGGACAGGAAAGCTAAAGGCTAATGTTTGCTCCCTTGTCTCAGACTGTAGTATATTTATTGTACTTACTTCCCTCAAACATACCAGCTCAGGTCAAAGAGTAAAGCCATTATCTTCCTCTGAATGCTGAAGTGTATTTCATTGCGCACTGGAACCAATTAAAGAGCCTTAAGTTGCCTCAGACTGTAGTTTGTTTATCTCATCATTCCTCCCGACTGACTAAGAGAATACTATTGAATTCGAAAGCAATTCAAAACGCCAGAAATACACAGATTTCATTGTTAATTCTGATTCTTTTCAGATGAGCTATTGAGAACAATCTGACCGAGGAGCCAGCATATTAGAATATTAATGTCAGGTTCTCCTCTCACAAATGACAGACTGGAGTTCGAGACCGCAATCTAAATTCCAGCATTAGTTCAATAGCCACAACTTGAAGACGATTTTCTCAGATGTAACGGTCATGGCTCTTAAAAGAATAGAGGGAGATAAACGTTGACCTCGTTCTATTTGTTCACTTGAAAGAGCAGCAATATATTCAGGATTTGACAGGTTTGCACTGTTTAGTCAGGTCTGAGGAATGATTTCTGAAATGCAAGCGTGTGTGAGTCTACGCCCCTTCTCCAACTTTGACATTTGGTGGGTTTGACTTTGAGGCTTTCACAACGACACTTTACGCACACTTGTAAAAGATTTATTTTCATATTGAGCACAGATTCGATGCAACACACGCACACGCAGATGTTGCTGTGGTTTTGCAGATAGGCAAAGATGATCTGCTGTCACGCAAGCCGGCTTCTCTTTCACTGTAACATTACAGCTGTGTTTTTCTGTCTCATTGGCAGAATGTGAAAAAACGAAAATCATAGTGGCGTTGTATGAATGTTCAGCCTTTGCAGCGATATGTTTGCGTTTGCTATGTTCCACTGCAGTGATCAATTAACTTTTGATTTTAGGTCCGAGATTAAACGCAGCAGTGGTAACTATGTAATCCACACAGCTGGCATGAATTTACTGAGCAGAAAAACACACTAGCACTTTTGTCATCTCAGCAAATGGCTGTGTATTGTTTAGGAGATTGTAGGAGTTGATAAACTGTATATACCTGTGAGTAAGGAGCTTTATTGAAGAGGGTGGACGGGTTTTTGGGTGGATGCAGGCGGGTGTGCAATAATGTGATTCCATTGTGTGTTGGTACAAGTTGCCAGGCAATAAACAAAGGCAGGTACGTGACTCATATAGGTGAAAATTGCAGACAGGGGAAAGGGATTCAATCCAATTTGAGTGCATTCACAATCACAGAGAAAGAAAACATCCAAACAGCTTGTATGCTTCATCAAAATTCTTTATTATTGGATATGCTGGTATCTGGAGACAGATTTATGCTCAATATATTTCACACTGAAATACTGACATATGTGACCAGTGTGCACAAACACTAATGAGCCTCTTTTTGGCAGCGTATTCAAAGGGCCGCTATAATGATGTGTCATTTTGTGCAGTAAGCAGGACTCATTTAGTGTCATGTCTGAACAATGTGCAGGGAATATTTGCGTCTTAGCTTTTAGCATCAGGAGGGAAAATTATTATTTTCCTCTGGCAGGTAATAAAGATGTGAAGATGACAGCGACAGGGCCAAAAAACACCCTACTCCTGTTTCAAACACAGACAAAAGCTGCATGTGTTGGACCAATGTTACGTGAGACCCCAGTAGAACTGAAACCCGTCTCTAAACCACTAAATTTTCTGTCAGGTGGCTCCAAACTGAACTTGATCTGACTGTTATGTGTTCTTGATGAAAGAAAATATATTTTTTTTTCCTCTCTCGGTTTGTTGCTGACATGTCAAATAGCAATTCGTGACCGCAATGCCAAATGCAATTTCAGGATAAACAGTTACAGCGATAGGACGTTAAAAGAAACCGTCAGTAGTATCACAGTGTGACAGTGAGCAGTGGAATTAAAGGGCAATTACAATGTCATCAGCAACAATTCTTCATATAACCACAATATTAAAAAGGACTGTCTTGGTGCAAGTCTGAGTTTGTGTAACTGCGGCTAGAAAAGACATTCAGAGAATAATTTCGATGTACTGACTTCAACTGCCATGTGCCCATTTCCATATATTATTCATAAATGCAAAATATAACAAACATCTCGGTCAATACAAACCACATAGACAGATGGCCATATC
The DNA here is from genome assembly GCA_900303265.1 of Brotula barbata. NCBI lineage: Eukaryota > Metazoa > Chordata > Actinopteri > Ophidiiformes > Ophidiidae > Brotula > Brotula barbata. The sequence continues at coordinate 19,968 of OMNV01007966.1, read as the reverse complement.
ACCCGGGAAGAGATGCACATGACGTCATCTCTGCATTTGCCCAGACCTCAAAATAGCAACGATAAACTTTATTTGTATATTGCTTTTCAAAACAAAGTTATAAAAAAATACTGTCTTAGTGTCTCCTTGTAAATGATTTTAATAAGTTTGGACATTTCAGTGTCTGTAGAAGTTAGCTGGATTATGGGAAAGTTCCTGGAGTCTTGTGCAGCACATTGTAGAGAATAGAACTGGAAAAACTCTGCTCCTGTGATCTTTTAGGACCACCAAACCAACAGAAGCAGATTTCCTCCATAGTGAGTTTAAGAGATGTTAGACATGTGCGTGTGTGCTCTACATCAGTCCTGATTAATGGGTGATACACCTCTGTAGACTGGTCTTGATGAGGCTTTGTGGAAAAGTGTAATTGCCTTTTAGGCCTGTAAAAGAAATAACGATGCCTCGTAGGAAAAAGGCTTCTTTGGCCAAGTTCAGCTGTTGTGCTTATGAGGTGCAAATGTTCATACATACATGCACACACAAAACATTGTACATACGGTGTCTCATATCCTTTGTGCAGAAGATCTTAATGATAATTGTTTCCATTCCGCTGCCATTTCTTGATCCACTGCTGTTTCTAGAGGGCCTAACTCCGGTTCCTGCTGAACTGAGCCAGTATTTGTTTAGCATCGAACTGTTATCAGCTCAGTAGGCACAGGAGGTTGAGCCCAGACACCTGCACCACGCTGCCTTGACCACAAGGGGAAGCAATCAGCATGTATACTTCCACAGGAAGAGAGGTCATATATAATGGTTCAGCTCTTTGCTAACTCCTGCTCTTGAGTCCTCATGTCAGGCCTTAGATTACTCCCACAGTTAACAATGAACCAAACAGTTTCAGTTTATAGGAGTATCGCAGATGTGAGAATTACAATTAAGTTAATTAAACAATTAAATTAGATGTGAAAAAAAAAATAGCATCCCCTTATGTTTCAAAAACATTTAAAGTGGAGTTACTGGGAAAGTAAGAATGTAAGAATAATGACGCCTGATTTATACAAGAAGAGCAAATATCAGTTAAAAGTTACACTCATTAATCGGTGATGTTTCATTCTGCAGCACTCATGCTGTAACTTGGTGCGATCACAGAAAATCTAAATAGTCTATAAACAGAGTGAGGAGGGCTGCTTTCCCCCCACACACCATACCTGCGTATACATTCTTGCAACAAACAAACACACGCACACACAAGGCCACCCAGACAGTAAATGAGCCCAGGGTTCATGATTACATTGCTACTTGTTTTCCCGATGGGACATTTCCTGTCTTTCCTTCCTGTATGAGTAAACCCTCCCTTCCCTGTCTCCTGTCTCCGCTCTTGTCTGTGTGTGTGCTTCATGATCCTCCTCTTCTTTGTCCGCTGCAAAATTGCCTCCACTGTTGAGAGAAAATAAAAGCAGTGACGGTTAGAGAAAAGACAAAGTAATTGCCCGATCATATCAGCAGAGCGGAGCTCGGACTGATTGATTGGTTTTAATTGTGTTTTTCATTTCAGCTAAGTGATTACAACTTACAAGTCCCACGGGTACCCCAGGGTGTGTGAGATGTACAGGATGGACAAACAATGTGTGTGCACATGTGTCGTCACCGTCACTGTTACTAAATAGGACTGGTTAGAAAATCGCTTTTGCAAGGATAAGGAACTTGTAGAGGGGAAAAAAATGCAACGTGGTTGAGTTTGATACGTCTATTCTGGGTTCAGGACTTATCAATCATGCATTGCCCGTTTCCTGTCATGACATCTGAATGCCAAGAGGAAACGAACGACTTAACATTAGCATTGTAACAAGGCCTTGTGCATTTTGCTGTCAGTTATGTCAGCACCAGTATCCGTAATCGTATCATTATGTGCTACTTTCTGCTGCATAACAGAAAGTACATTTTACTTCATTAGTTCCTTCTGCGGGCTGCTGGATGGATCGCAGCTTTTTTGTTTTGTGTAGTTTTTACTCGACAACTGATGTTCCTATGTCAGTAGTCAATCTCTGAAAGGAGCTTCTTTCCAATTCTCTTATACGTGAATGTATTTTGCGGCCGATCGAATCGATTAATGGAGTATTATTTTGCCCTGGTATCAGCACTTTTACTTCAGTGAAGGATTAGAGCACTCCTTTCTCCTTTCACCAAGTATTGGGAAGAACAAAGCCCTCATAAAACGTACATCAGTGGAGGATGCAGCAGGACGTTATTTTATAAACCCCTTGATTCCATGTTGATGTTTCACGGCTGTAATCACAACGAGAGTTAAAAGTTGAAAAGGCTTGCGAGGAGCGGAACTTAGCCACTGTGAACACAGGCTTTCACTGAACTGTTCACGGAGCGAGCTAAGTCCTGCACCTCCAACAAACACATACTGGAGACATCTGGGAGATACACATTCCCCTCTTCCTCTTTCTGTGCACATTTTGTTGTATACGCGGATGAGCAGCATGGTCAGCTTTCACGCAAAATGTTTCCGTGTACAAAGGCACGACAGTTGCGTTTTTTTTTGGAATTTTGAATAATTTATTGTTATTGTTAAATCTAAATATTAAATGTTAATTTTTTTTTCTAAATCTTAAATGTTAAATTTAAATCATTGCATTTTACGTCTGGAGTCAGTATGTAAATTGTTCACAACCATAGAAAGTTATGGCCCCAGCATAAAATACAAATCTACCGCTTAATCTTTGAATATAGAATTTGAATGAATTATTTTTATATACAAATAATAAGCAATTTTCCATTTCAGTCTTTGTACACGGAAAACTATTTTGAGGAAACGTGTGACGCACATTTTAAATCAAAATGTAAGGAATTTTTGTTACATTGTGAAAAAACAGCAAAGAGGAAGAGAGAAGAGAGACACATGTGCTTGTTTTGCACGGGATATGGAATGAAGCGTTAAGAAAAAAGTGTGTTGTGTGATCAACGGTCAGGTGATGCGGCTTTCAGCTGTAGCTGGTTGGAAATCCCTGGCAATGTGATTTATATTATATCACAACCAAATCACTCTGCCAGGAATCCCTCCAGCTAAACCAACTATTCAGTGGGCGGTTTGGGAGGAAGATACGGAAGAAGAGAGAGAGGAGTAGAGTGACAAGAGGGAGACAGACATCCCTACCAACCCAGACTATGGGATGACGCATATTGAGAGAGAGAGAGAGGGAGGGACAGCGCAGGTGTCTATCTGAGCAAACATCAGCGTGGGGAAGCACATTTACTCCCTCATCACTGTGTAATTACGGGACAACACACATCCACACCTCCCCCATCACACACACACAGAGTTGGTGTATTTTTTTTCTCAACGATCCACCTGGACAAACAGAACAGGATTTTCGAGACTGTGGCTGTTTTTGTATGCATGCACAGGTGTGTTTGGATGTGTGTGAGCCACCAGGACTGCGATGGTTATGATATATCGGCCTTCACAGGAAAATAACATGTCATCCCCATAAAATTTACCAAAAGTTAAACAGTGTATTTTTAGAGTACATGAAGTATCTCAAAGGTTCCATTTCATAACTTCTAACCTTTATTTTGAAAATTCCTTGACTATATGTTGCAGCACGTTAAGGCCAGATGTTTTTACAAGCCGTAACCGTGTCTTCTTTTGGTTGAGCTGCATGATGTAATTGTTTTGACGGACCAGTAGTTTTAAAAGTGGCTTGTGGTTGCTGGTCAGTGAAGCTGGTTTTCACATAGAAAACCCAGTGGGAAAAAGAATTTAGCAGTATGTAAGTGAACCTTTTCACCTTTTTTGTCTAAATGTAACCCCCGACAGTATATTTGCAACCTACTACTTTCCCTTTGCCTTTATTCAATACCACTCGTTTCCTCTCAGGATGTATGGGAAAAGTACTATAGCAGTGCTCACGTCAGTCATAAATACTTCAGTTATTGTCAAACGCACCCCAGAGAACATCCATTGATATTCTAATTATTACCCTCCATTACTATACATACTACTATAGATCTCTTCATCCCTCAGTCATGCTGATACCAACAAAAATGACAACAAATCCTCTAATTTCAGATAACAAAAAGAGGGTTGGTTTTGAAAATGATTTCGCGTGGATCATTACATTTTAAAAACTCAAAGTCAAGGGTTGTACATGGCCGGACTTTACAAATATTTATCTCAACACAGCGTTTGATAGAACAGGAAATACGAGCGACCAGTCCAGCATAAACAGCAGCCTTCCTGTTCTGCTGACAGCCATGTGCTTACCCGTCGGGTTGTTACTCAGAAGTCTCCCCACTGATAAGAGAAGTCTCATCGGGCGAAATTATTAGACTTTAGTGGAGGCTACTAACAGTAATATCCCAAACAAACACAGGAGAGAGATGGCATCACTTGTATCAAGACTCGAGCCACCAAGCTTAAGCTTTAAGCTTTTTTAAATCACAGCTACTCTAGAAATATAGTTTTTATGTGGTTTACTCACGTATGACTGGGTTACTAATGTGAAAAGGCCCGTTAAATGTATCCAAAATCTTTTAAATACGAAAACAAGCAAATGTTGCCCACAAAGTTTTGATTTCAGGTGAATTTTGTCATTTAATTGTTTTGGAGAATTTATGTAGTACAATCCGAGGTGAAATCAAACTCCAAATTTAAACTGAGCCGCTGCCGTATGCTGCTCAAACCTATGTCTACTTTAAACACGGATCATTAATAAGCGGCACAATTCCAATATAATTTCTCTCAATTTTCTCAAATGATTTTATTTTCTACCACGCTATCGATAACGTAGAGATTCTGCTTTGTTGCTGCGGTACAGTGAGTGGCAGAATGAGCATGTATGAAAGCTCTGGTCGACTGAAAACCACGCTGGGCACCTTGTTACGGGGTTTTTACGCTGCAGCGGTTCACGAGTTGCTCTCATCCTCTGACGCTTTTATCTGGAGTCCCAGCTGGATGACAACAACAGCCTCCAGCTCGTTTCGGTGCCACAGCCAGACAGCCCAGTGCTCTCTGCTTCTCCCCTGCTAGTTTCCATGTTCCTCACCCTGTACAAACCCCTCACCCATTTCTCTAGCCACATCTAGAGAAGTCCGAGAGTGATGCAGAACTTGTTCAGAGCTGAAAACAAGCGCTGATTTAGGCCTGGAAAACTTGATCACAGCTCCGAAAACACACTTACATGACAGCATGAAAATAAAGTTGTACATCTGAACCAGAGTAAAACTTCTCCTCTCCTCGCCTGTGGCTGCCTTCTGGCTATGGCTGTTTGACAGCTAAATGAGCAACAGTTTGACTGGCCGGGGTCCAGACCGCCTGAGCTACCCAATAACAGCAGGAAGTACATGACTAATGCCCTCCACTCGCACTCCACTTTCTTTTTTCTGTCCTTGCTTGTTTTCCGGCCTCCATTCTTTGTGCTGAAACAAAGACGGAATGGGCAAAGGCTGTATATCCAAATACATGGATATGGACTAGGAGAATGGACTCATCAATCTTAATCACTCCTACATATGTTTAGCATTCGTATCATGACAGCAATTGTTGGATGGCAATGTTCTAGTTGAGGAATTGGGGTTATCCCTCTCTGGCTTAATCATGAGAGAAGATAAGGTTGAAGGCAGATGTGTCTTGACAGCCAAAGGAATTTTTTCGGGGATTATCTGCACCATTTAGGAGAGAAAAAGATATAATCCCCCACTGTCTATCACAGATCGTTTCTCCCAAGCTCCCGGGAGGTTTGGCACTTGAAATCTGGTTCAATCAACTGATTTTAAAAAAAAGAAGAAAAAAAAGTAAGAAACGCATTCTTTGCAGTGGAGCCTGGAGCTCATTTGCTGCAGGTCCATCTCATCAGAACACGATCTAAATCTCTCCATCAGCAAGTACTGTCATGTTGTGTTCGAATGACAGTTATTATGACAGTTATAACTTGCTTTCTCCCACCACCTTTAATCAACCCAATAGGTGTGTTTGCAACATAGTGTACTACAGCGGTGTGTGCAAAACCGCATCCATTACCAGGGCAGAGGAACACCAGCGACTGTCGCTCTGGGAATGCATTATCAGACACTCCACGCAGAGATTGGCCTCGTGTTTGGGAGCCTTTTCCATCTGCCATAACAATCAGTGGGTTTCGCTCTCCTAAGCTTACCTTTTTACTCTCCAGAGAGCTGCACTTCTCTTGTGATTACCCCGTGATTTCAGCTGCCTCAGCTGTTCTCTATTTTGGCTAGACTTTTTTCTTTTTTTTTTCTTCTTTTTAGGGTTGGAGGGTTCAGACCAGGGCACGCAATTAGTCAGGGTCTGTCTGATGCTTGCAGATGTTTGGTTTAATGAATCTAAAAATGGATCCGCTTTACCAGTTCCAGAATTCGGATCCAGGGTGGGAAAGATCATCGCTCGTTAGCATCTTAAGGTCACGTTAAAGAGATAGGAGCCGTGACGCCTCATTGTCTTTGCCAGTGCGGACAAAGGAGGCATTGCATGTTGGTGAATCTGACGGACAGTTTCCCAAGCTAAAATCACAGCTGGCTTTGTGCCCGCCGTGTGAAGAGGGGACATAGTGACAAGCAGGAAGAGAGAGAGAGAGAGAGAGAGAGAGAGAGAGGAAGGAAAAGATCGGAGGGCAGTCAGAGAGGAGACATGACGTCAAGATACAGACAGGGAGAACTGTAGGGGGAGAAAACAGAAAAGCCTCACAGACGGAGAGATTTAACTTCTGATAGCCTACGGACACTTTTGCACAATAAATCACAGACCAAAGTGATCAGTCAGCACACAAAGCACCCAAGGACTGCAGGGGAATGTCAAACAATCGATAGACTGTACTGAAACGTAAACTTTCTCCGCACAACGAAGCGAAAAGAATCGGATATTATTTGTGTTGTACAGTATAGATTTAAGTAAATTTACACTTTAGCGTATGGACGCACTGGACCTAATTCAAGCGAAAATCCCCTCAAGTACAGCAGACAAGATCCAAGATAAATATCACATCATACGGTATCAGCTAAAGGCGCTACGTCAGATGGAAGAAGTCTCACCCTCTCATCTTAACGCCAACACACCCTATAGGCTCATACTTGGCAACAGACACGAATATACAACATCATCCGCTTCGCTCGTCACAATCAGGAGACAGATTCGACTGCTCAGTTTTCCTGCAGACTGTGTTTCCATCGACAGGCGCACGTTTGCTTCCAATGTGAACCGTCTGACAGACTCACAAAACAATAAAACAATAAATCTGCCAATTACATGTTTCAGTAGAACAAAACTTTTGAACCTCATGGTTTGTTGGAAAATGTGCAATTTTCTTTTCCGTCCTCATTATCGGGTTCATAAATCAAAAGTTGAAAGAGACGTCCCGGGGACATTTAATTATTTTGATGCTCTAACGTAGCAATTTCATAATTAAATGTTTAACGGCCACTCTGGAAACACTTTGTAGACTTTCCGCCTGAAAATTGACAAAAATAACCTGGATTTTATCTTTTTCCAAATTAGCCCCTCGACATCTGCATATGTGCAAGTTAAAATTAAAACAGCCTAAAAAGGGCTAATTACACAACATGGGATGGTTTGGATTTGCCTGCGAAAGAAATCAACAAAAATCATTTTGTTGAGGTTTGGCCGCCTCCGCTAAATCTCTTCTACAGAACCTCGTTGCCCTCCAAATCTCTTACAGACCCAGCGAACGTGAAGGAAAAACAGCCCTTAAGGAGCCCTTAACTTTATTTACCTCTCAACGTGGTAACATAAACCCTTACAGCCTTTTAAGGAGCCCTCTGTGTACCCCGGCTCTTGGATCAAGCTCGGACTGGAAGTCTATATTAATGCTTTGGGTGCTCGTGGCCCTTTATTATCCAGTCAGCAGATAAACCATAATACTAAACAACAGGCTTACTTTCATGCTCTTTTCCTCCTCTTTTAATGCCCTTAATTGGTTTGGGATTTCCCTCAGAGTGGAATATGAAGAGGAATATTGAAATCGTCCGAGCGCATCGCGAGCAACTCTCCAAACGTGAGATAAAAACAAAGGGCGAGTTCAAATTGAAAATGATTTTGCATGCGAAAACAGGATTTTTGTTGATTCATCGTTTTGTTTTAGTCTTATACTGGCTTTAACATAAATAAATAAATATATAAATCATGGTTTCTAAAGGATTTCTTAGACCAGAGCTCTAAATAATCTTTTAAAATACACAAAAAAATTTGAAGGAAAAAAAGTACTTAAGCTCGCTTTGAACAATTGCACCACTGGTGATCACTTTGTTATTTTTTCGTGTGATTTTGTCTAGTTAAAATCAAATCGTTCACACAGCGTACTCGACGTAATCCTCGTTGACTTGAAGTTAAACGTAAATTTGTCAGACGGATTTAGTGTTTGTGTGTCAGATGATTGAAGTGAATCATTCTTATCGGGTGTTAACATCACTGGGCTGAAACACAGACATAATACAAACACACACACACACACACACACACACACACAACTCACTGAACGGATCCAACAAATTGCAAAAGAGAAAATGATTTGTCAGAAAGTGATGATTGCTCTCGGTCGATCTGCAGCCAGCGAGCGATCCACTTTGATGAAAACTCAGCAAGAGACAAAGTTTGAGCCAAGCAGCAGCAGCAATCATACTTTCCCACACATAAATGAAGCTATGGGCAGAATCGGGAGAGTTTACGGGGCTCGGAAAAATGCAATAAAAAGCCTTTCTGTGAATGCAGCCATCTGTGGAACTTCCTGTAAACAAGACTGAGGAGAACAAATGCTCTCACACTCCTCCAACACTCCTCTGCTGCCTTTCATCTTTCTTTCTCGCCATTTTTCTCATTGCACTGGCTCACACTCCTTCCTTGTTTGTCCCTCCTTTCTCCCAGCCCGTCTCGCTGTGTGCTACTCTCTCTCTCTCTCTCTCTCTCCTCCTCACTTCCTCAATTGTCTCGTCCTCCCGTGACTTGTCCTCAGTGCACCTTGCTGACGTAAATGTGCTGTTTTGATACTGTAATGCAAAACAAATTTTGTCTTAACATGTGCCACTTTTCTTTTTTTTTTTTTTTTTTTTTCTCTTCGTCTAAATCAAAACCACTAAAAACCCTGGATGTGTTTAAAGGCGCAGTTTGCGTTTTTCGTGCCAAAGTTAAAATGAGGGAAAGTACTTGTGAAAGTTTTTAATAATCCAGCCGATAAATTATACTGAATGTGATACTTTTTCATTCAACAGGAAGGGAATAACTGCAAAAACGGTCTCTAAATGATATTCATTATTCATTTCAATGATTCACAAAAGCTGCAGTTTATCCTTTTTAAATTCTAATAATATATACAAAATCTGATATGACTCCCAGCATCATGGTTTCTAAACAACATGAGCTGTAGCCATGTCATGACTTATCTGATTTGGGAAACATTTTCCCGGTAAGCGCCGTGCACAAATAAATATCAGGGTCGCTCAAATTCAATCAGCGAGGCCTGGACACTGTCTCCGTACACCTCTCCTGACGTGTCATATTTCATTAAATCCAGCGCTGAGCCAGAGCAGAATACACAGCGGCAAGCTCCAAACATATTCCAACGATATGGAATATGTTTGCCTCTTACTTTTTGGACGATAAAACATACAGAAAGTGTATTCAGTGTTTACCTATTGAAGGTGTTTAACACTGTTATTCATTCACCGTCACTGCACTGGAAATATCAAAATGAACAACAACCCCGTGAAAGTTGCGTACGCGTACTTCGTAATGGCTGTTTGTTCCTACGTCAACACCAATTTGTCACAGTGACGTGTTCAGTGCTGCAGCTTAGTGGGGACGTGAGACACGAGACGCACTCTGGACTGTCTCACGCCCCGACGTACAGATTGAGCCAGACGCGGGTTTCAGTCTGTGTTGCCGTACTTTGCGCCCGTTTTCTGGATAGTATCAGTTCGGTTTTTACTGCTCGCTAAGGAGCCCGACATAGGCTAATAAAGCCAAGCGGGCAGGCGAGGAACTGGGGAGACCATTGTGTAAGTGTGTGTGTGTGTGTGTGCGTATGATTGTGTAAGTGTGTGTGTGTGTGTGTGTAATCTTAAAGTGATGTCAGGTGGAGCAGTCTGGTTACTTCATCTGTCTGTGCCAACATTTAAACCTATGGAAAGGGGGAGGGGGGGGAGAGTGCGACTAATTGGCGCTATCGTAATTTGTTAAGAAAATAAAAGTCGTTTCCTGTCCAATGTTGAATTAATCGCCTCGAATCACCTTCCAATGCGTGCCCAGGTAAAGTTATAGCCACTGAACGCGTTCGTCAATCACAGCGTTGGGGCTGATGAAACCTGAATCGTAACTCTGGAAAAATGAGTCAATGGTTTAAAAGAGGAGGAGAGGGGCCCAAAGGAAGGATGAATGGAGGAGCCAACGCTGCTCCCGTCACCATGGACAATGGAAACTTTTCCACTTTCAGCGTTAAGCGTTTACTGCACGGTTGTGGAAAGCAACGTAACCAAGTACTACAGCACCCAAAATACACTCACATTCACACTCAAGTCACTTTCAGGGAACTTCAGGTGGCTTAAAGTGGGAATAGCCGAATAATCCAAAAGTTAAAGGACACCAAAGATAAAATCGGACAAAATCGAATCAAAATGGCCCCAATCGTACGCCTCGTAGCGCCGCACCTTCTGAGTCCATATCACTGTGCAAACCTCAGAGTCACGGGTGGAGCGAAGACCAATAAACATCGGAGAGTGCACGTTATGCGTTTCATTTCATAAAATCTCAGCTTTTAGCTCCCAAAGGTCGAGCCCTCAGACGCTGTTAAATGAATTCCTACACTGAACGACAAACTGTCCACGGTGGGTTTGGACCAATATCACTTTAGTAATCCATGTAGAAAACACACATCGAATCTGATAATGTCAACAGAATGTACGATTAACAAAGAGAAGACGATAAAAATCAGTGATAGCAACCTCTTCTTTTCAAAGTTACGGTTTTAATGCCGTTAAAATTGTCTTAATTCCAGATGTGTTTGGTGTCACTGAGCAAATTTTGGGCTTTTCACTAGAATTTAAAACAAAACTCCAGGGTTAACAAAAAAAGAGTCCAGCGGTGGTTACCTCAGAGTTTAAGAGGTTAAAATTAGACCGCGATGCTCCATAGATAGTCACACACACGTGTCAGTTGGTCTTTCCTGGTGAAAGCAGCAGCCAACCAAACAGCCAACAGCAAACCAGCAAAATGTCAAGATTTCAGGATGTACAAAGACGAGGCGGAAGAAGTTCAAGTAGAAGAATTACACCATGCAAACGGAAAGGAAAACATTGAATCAAGTACGAGCAAAGACAATTTACAACTTTCTGAAAGTCATAATGGACACCTCAGCTCGGTTCCTCTCATTGTTCCCCGTATAAAATCCACCACACGCAAACTCCAGCAGGTTTAGTGAATCGTAAACGACTCTCATACTCACACCGGTGAAACTTTCAGGGTTCTTTGAAAGGAGACAGACCAACAACCAGACGCCTCTCCAGACTGAAGGGATCCACAAGTCGGAGAGTACACACACTCACGCGCGAGAGAGGGAGAGAGAGAGAGAGGGAGAGGGAGAAAGAGATGGTTACAGGATACATGTAGCCTACAAAAAGATTCCAAGACCGAGTCGGAGCTCGAAGTGTGTGTGCTCCGAGACGTTTGCCACACCTCCTCCTCGCCCTCTTTAAGTTGAAAGGGTGTGGACTGAGTCAGAGAGGCTACATCATTCACAGAAGTTTGGCTCATGAAACCACACCCAGAGAGAGAGAGAGAGAGAGAGAGAGAGAGAGAGAGAGAAAAAGAGAGGGAGCAGATGGGGAAACACTAAAGTTTTCCTTAAATAACAACAGAGGAGGAGTGAGGAAACTTCTGGTTTCAGGGTCACCCAGAGCCTTGAAATAACCAGGCGGTAGGCTCTGTTATGAGAACAAAATTATGACGCAGAGCAGCGGTCATTCCAGGATGTTTATGTTATTTGGCAGACGCTCTGTACTTTTTAAAATGGCGGTAGGCGTACGGTGGGCCCGGACGTTTCACTCTGGATTACAGAGATAAAAAGGGATTAGTTTGAGACTGCACGCATATGCTCGCCTCCACACGCGTGTCCCGTACGTCGGCCGCGTACGTTTGGCGAAAACGTGCAGAGGCCCGCGTGTGTTTGAGTGGGCAGAGCGTTCGGCCGACCGTTTGGGGTTCCCTGTATCTCCTGGCTGATAGCTACCAGCTGCCATGTCTTTCCTGTCTGAGTGGGTATACAGTCTGTGCCATAATGCAGTAATCATACAGTACGCCTGCATCTGTTTAACGTTAGCCAAGCACGTGCGCTCCCAGAACATTTCTTGTGCCTCCGTCGTTTATTCGAGCTCACTTATTATAACATAACACAAGCCTTTATTGGCCGCTTTCATCGGAGGGGTTTTATAATACAGCACGAGCGCAAAGCGAGGCTCCTCCGTGTTTTTTTTTTATTATACGCATTAGTCGCTTTTACAACCGGAAATGGACCCTGCGAATAATTCTTACTCCAAACCGGCTTTTGACTCGGCGCCTTTGAAGGATTCTGATCCTTCGGAGATTCCATGAAAGTTTCCCCTTAATGATCAACCATTAAACGTACACATCAGCGATTTTACACAACTTCACGATTCTTGAGAAAATTGCATCCAAATGCGGTCGCTGACGTCGTTTTTTTTTTTTTGGAGATATTTGGCGTCGACTTAGGACCCGGAGATTTCACAACGTGTTCGGTTTAGTGATTACACTCGACATAAAATCGACCTGGAAGCTGGAAAAAAATCAGAAATGCAAGTTTTGGCACAGGGTATCTCCACTCTTCTTCCACTTTGCTTAATTAACCATTTTTTAGTTTCGCATTCTGATAGCATCGGAATCTATGAGCTCATTTTTGATACTATTTCTAATGTTTGTTCGCATAGAATCAAGGATGCACACGGCGGACTTTACATCACCAAGTTTATTTCAGTAACACTTAGTCACTGAATATCCCGCATTCAGGATAAATAAGCAGAAGTCCGTAAAGCTCAGAAATTATGAGTCACTCACTTCTCCGATTATAAATAAATTCATACTTTGGGGAACAATGAGCGCAAAAACACGATTACATCTTACATTTTTCAGATTTGGACTCCAGACCAAACAGGAAAGGTGAAGGCGTGAAAACAAACAAGCCCTTTTTCTCAGCTGTTTATTTCCTTCACACAGTTCCCCCGGCTCTTGTTAATGACACTTTATGGCAAAGTTCTTCCTTACGGCATTTCCACAGAAAGAATATCGCGATTCATAAAGATCCCCTCTGAAACCAGAGGTAGCGTATGACAGACAGTCAACGGAGGCTGTGTTTGTCCATTAGTTTCTGTTTACGGCCAAATATTATGTTGCTAGGGAACAGGCAGCTCTATCTAAGTGATCATATTAGCATTAAAAGCTTAGGCAGTGATGGCAACGTATACGCCAAATCTCATCATTCCCCCGTAACGAGGCTCGGGGATCGTGACGCACAAAGGAGCGGACGGAAAAGTTTCCTATACGCTGAGCAGACGGACGAACATCAGTGACACCGGAGCAACAAACGCTGCTTATTTGTCCGGCCAGCGTGACTGACTGGGGCTAAACGGATGCCGAAATACTGACAAACCCGAAGAATTCTCTTAAAACAAACTATAAAAAGACTTATTTGGTCTGGCGGGCCGCCCAGATGACAAGTGAAAACAAAGGCCGCGCTATCAGTGACAAGAGGGAGACGGCCAAAGAGGCCAGGCCACCGGGAACACTTTCACCTGCATATCTCAGGAAAAAAATGTGTGTGTGCGCGCGTGTGTGTGTGTTTGTGAGCAAGAGAGAGAGAGAGAGAGAGAGAGAGAGGGAGAGAGAGAGAGAGAGACTGCAACAGCGAGGAGGTTGACGTTTGTGTATAGATTTGATTGCGCGTCGGTCGTACATGTGTTTCCAGTCAAAACAAATGTCGGTCAAAGATTCAGTCCTATTTTGTCTCATTGGAGGAAATCATCCCAAGCACCATATGTAGTAAATTCTTGTTTTTGTTTTTTTCCAGTATTATTGTTTTTGATTCGTCTCAGGGAGTTATTAAATCTTCTTTTCCGTCAGAGCTGAACAAATCCGAAAATTGGAACGGTCGCTTTTCACAGTAACGTCCCAAACGGAGATCTGCTCGGAGAACGTTAAGATGCTTTGCTTATGTCCCGTCACAGACCGGCGTTGGTAATCCGTACGTGCAACACGAGGGCCCGAGCACGAAGAAAAATGCTTCGGATTATGCCCAGAAAATCGGCGTTTGATTTATGTTACGAGGGTAAAAGAAACAGATGAAGTCTGTGGACGTGGACCGCAAATTCTGGAGGATGAGCGCAACCCACAGCAAGAATGCAAAAGTTCAACGACAATGCCGGCGGAGAGAGACAATAAAAATGACAATAAAAATTCATCCCGTTGACGTCGCGCTAGCTCTGATGAAATATCTCCTCATTTGTTTTACAGGCCCGGGGCGAGATCGTCGAACTGAACTCGCTTTAACTCATCGAGTCGAATTCAAAGAAAAACAAATTTCAGGCGCTTTTGAATTTCCAAAATAGCCTGATTTTATTATATTTACTGTTATAGTTGCACAAACGTTTTCAATCAGTTCACTTCCACTTACCTAAGCGCAGATCTTTTTACTGAATTTCACTGAAACATAAGATAATTTGCTTAGTTTTGTGGAGATTTTTGAGTTTTTTTTGAGGTTTTTTTTTCGCACACACAGAAACAAAGTGTGAGAGAAAGTTTTTGTGTATGTACTGCATACCATGAGTGTGTGGGTGTGTGTGTGTGTGTGTGTGTGTGTGTGTGTGTATGAATGAGTCATCCCGGAGTGACCCCACCCTACGTGGGCGGTTGATTTGGCGGGCCGGGAGTATTTGGCCTCTGTCTGTCTGCCTGTCCCAGAAAGAACTGCTCACATAACTGGCTTCTTTGTTCCAAATGTCACTCCTCTCAAAAGAAGAAAAGGATCTCATCTCGCTCACTCTCTCTCTCTCTGTCTCTCTCTCTCTCTCTCTCTCTCTCGCTCGCTCTTTCTCCTCTCTTTTTCTGTGCCGCCATGATTGAGTCCTTCCAACATAATATGACTGTCGGCTGCTATGCGTGCCTCTTACTGGAGGTAAAGCTACATTTTTTTTTTTTAATTTTTTTTCTTTATTCCTTCTATTAAATCTAGCAGCCCCGGGGGGGTTTATCTTGATCTTATTCAGCTTCATAAAAAACAAAACAAAACAAAAAAAAACATCTTTGAAACCAGGCACGATCTATTTTTGGCTCACTTAAAGGTCCAAAACAGAGTTAAATGGAGAGAAAATATTGGGATTAAATTCATCAGTATGTATGTAAAAAATTATTCCCGTGAGTAAGAAAGTGAACGTAAACTTGGATTTAGAATTTTGAACCAAGCCCAAGCCTAGAAATTTTGTTCGAATCCGGCCTGATGTGACACAAACACTCGAGTCAGACTATAAACTGCGTACCTGCGAGCTAATATTTTGTTTTTTTTCTAAACCTCTCGTGACCAAATCGTGTTAAAAACAGCGGCGAAATGTTTAGCAAACACTTGGGGGAAACGAGCATATTAAACTGTTGTAATCCAGCTGTTTCCCTTCAGTCATTACTGTACAAATGATTCGAATGAAATGAAAAGAAAAGGTCTTGCTCCCAGACCGACAGCGCCCACACACACACACACTCACACACTCGTCCGCGTGGATAAGAGCAATTCCAACCACTTCACCGTGATACAAACCGCCGGCCCTCTGCCGCTCTGACCCTTTTGTACGACTCTTGAGATTATCAAAGTGCCTCTTCAGAAATTAATCTCACAACAGTAGCACGTATTCAAACGGAATTCTCAGCAATTTACTGCGCTGAAGTGTCTAATTAGGTTTCTCAGCCTTGACTTCAAATGACTGTCCTGACCTTACTTGCATAAAAGAGCGGACTAAAGTACCTGAGTACCTGAGTATTAAGAGCAGGAAGCAGACGGAACGCCGCTCTTTTGCTCCTCCTGCGTTCGCACCCCCATAATGGGTTGATGGGCATATCGCAGGCTAGTTTCTATTAGGCGTGTAATTGAAGATTGAATCCTGACTCCGTCTGTGGGTCGGTCAGGTTCAAGCCTTGGCGAAGGAAGCGTGAGAGGCCCTGTGGATCAGCCGCGGCCTTCAACATCGGAATAATTATCCCCTTTTTGATAAAACGATGAGTCAGCAAGGACGTGATGTAAAACTCAAAGACAGCCCGGTTTCATCCATGCCGTCGTCAGAATGTAATAATGAGACAAGGAGAAAGTATGGAGAGATAATTATTATAATTATTATCATCGCTGTGGTGTATTTAATGACATAGAAGCAGAATTCAATTGACATTATAACATGTTGTAATTCCAAGCAATGCAAAATTGAACAAAATTGATGATTGATACAGTAGATGTGGTGCAGTCACACAGACAGACAGACAGACAGACAGACAGACAGATAGAAGGACAGACAGACAGACAGATAGAAGGACAGATAGAAGCAGACAGACAGACAGACAGACAGATAGAAGGACAGATAGGTCCTACTGGATGCCAAGTATGTCAGGAGAAGTTTCCTTGTATCGCTGACACCCAGTTTCAGAGCTACAGAGAGACACTTGATAGACGCGTTTCCTCTTCTGCGTTACGTCTGCTCCTGTCTTATCATGCCTCCCACTCAAAACCAATTTAACGGTGAATGAAGCAGTGCCTGTTCCGTGCCATCGGATGAGAAGCGTGCACGCCGTTCCGCCGACAGGGAAAGCCTGTCCCCCCCCCTTTGGTTCCATTAAATCAGAAGATCTGCGGAGGATGAAATGAAGCGACTTTACTGAGACGATTGTGAGCAAAGATCCAAATTCACTCCATGTTTCAATTCATCAGAGGATTGAAATTTCAGCGAACGCTAAAATATATCAACTTGACGTTCAGCATCACCGGTGATAAACAACAGATCCGATTAACTCCAAATTCAAATGATTCAATTTCCCTCCATGACCCAAAACGACCATCAGTGACTGATGGTCGTTTTTACAGGGAGGAGCGTTGTAGTAATCACACCAACTGAATGATGAGAGAGAAACCTGTGATCCTTTCAAAACATTATCTTCCACAAACCGGCCACCCAAACTTTGGTGGAACGCACAAACTACCAATCAAGCAATTATGCCTGATCTGCGTCATAAACCCTCCCTTTTTTGGGAAACACCACCAAAATAACGTTGTCTTGTTCTCTTCATCTCAGCCACAGGATCCATAGGATCCACAGGATCCACCGGAGGCCTGCAGCAGCTCGCAAACTAAACGTCGAACAGCTGAAGTGTCGTCGTCGCGCCGGGCTTCCCTCTCCGGGACGGTCTGCGTGTTTCAGCTCATCAGCATTTGTTACGATCGCGTATGTGTCATATCGTCAAACAACATCCAGAGCAGCGGAGAAACATTTTCACACGCTAAACAAGCCCCAGTGAGACCTCTGAGTCTCCCCAATCCAATCCAATCTGTAATCTGTGCTGATCCTCTTTGAAGTTTCATCTGATTCGGGAGGGGAACGACCAGAGGAGCTGGCAAACTTGGAGATCAAGTCGGCGTGCGGCCACGCGGGCTCCTTAATTTCTCTTTAATGCTTACCATTAGGCCTCACGTCTTATTATCGTGCCTGCAGGGTTAGCGATCCCGCGCCAAACTCATTAACATGAGATGAAATGTTCACATTCGTAGCTGCTGTGTGTGCTCAGAGATTTCCAAAAATATTTCTGTGGTTTTCTCCATTTCCTGCCTCATCACAGTTAACCGTCCTGCCCTGACATCCATCCGCGTCACGCTCCCTCGGCCCCCTCGGCAGTCTCGCGTCGCGTCCCGATCCGTCGCCTCCGTGCGTAACGTCGACGCGTTCGCATACATCTCGAACGCTCTTTATATTCTAATCCTCACGGGATTGCGTAAGCGGCGCCGTTGGCATCACGCGTAAGTCAGTGAATCACACGGATTCGTCTCGCACGTTTAAATTCGTCAAGTCGCCGATATCCCGGCAGCGTACGCGGAGAAACAAAGGTGATCTATCTTTGCGGCTTCGTTCAGATGCCAAGGAACATGAATCCCGCCCTGAACTTAACGACACGTGAACCGACAAGGCGCAGGGGTCGAATGTAAACGCCAGACTTAAAGGCAAACAGCAACATGGAAACATTTAAACGGAGGCGAGTGCGCTCCATCAGCCCTCCGCCGTGTATACAAACGCTGAGTGGAGACAGCTCAGTCTCATTCATCACGTTTAATGGAGGCAAATTTTCTTTGTCACTCGAAAGGGATTACGTGGAACCAAATAAATCATGTATAAAATATCTTATGGAGTGCTTGCGGAGTGTGTAAATTTAGTTGTAAATACATTCCACTTTGCCTGTTGAGCGGTTTGTTTAAAGCGGCGGTTTTATGGTTTTCGTCACTTTCGTCACTTTTAAAAGGATAATTAAGCGATGGAAGAAATTTGTTTTTTTGTGTGAATATTTTGCCACAATGAAAAAATGTCCATACATTCTAAAAACGCTGTTTCTCAGCTGCTTATCTCACGAATACTGATCAATCATATCCTAATTAATAGATTTTTACGGATTAAATTTGTTTTTGTTTTTTTTTGGAAGAGCATTCCAAAAAAACCATCCGATTTAATCCGTAATCCATTCTAACCCCACAGCAACCTACAGATAACGTCATGGCTTTTCCACTGGCAACATAAACGTTTGAGTTTCCCATTGGAATGAATGAGGGATTACGGTTTTCTATCTCTCTATCCATCATGGGAAATATTCAAATATTTTCGCAGGCACAACGGACCTCCATAACTCAGCGTGACAGCGAGAGAGAGCCTAATCTTCCTCCACGTTTGGCGTTTGCGCGTTCGACTTCTCAGCAGCGCCTTTGTTTGTGTATATTACACGACGAGGTGTGACGTCCGACGGGGGCTTCCCAAAATACTGAACCGCTCATTCTCATGCCGATGCAGCTCAACCGGAGCTTATATACGAAGACAGGAATTAAAAACACGGCCGAGTGAGTCAATCCGACAAGTTTAAACAATAAACGGATGACTCCTCCGTGAATCAACTCGGATCTTTCTGCGACCACACCCGACACCTACTGGAACCGATTCCTTTCACTGCGGTCCGCAGTCTGGAGAAGAATGTGGCGTTAAATACAAACGTTATTCACGTGGTGTCAGACTCGGTGCCACGATGTGGACGTGCGGTAGCGCTGTGGGTCAGCGACTCTGAAATTGGAACCATCTCCCGTCCGCTTCGCTCCACAACACCTTCATTGTAGCACTTTGACTCACTGATGGATGAGGATCAGTTTACTAATGCCCAGGTGACACATTTTCCAACAAGTGGTTAAAGTTAAACTGCAGACCACAGGTTTGAATGACGTCATAGTTTTGTTTTCCTCCCGTCGTCTAATTCACCTGTCGCCGTGCGTTTTGGGAGATGAAATGTACCGTTCGGGTGAGGGTGATGACTCACTGCCTTCATTAATCTTCCATCGAAGTAATCAATCGTCTCAAGATATTGTGTTATGTATGTCATTATATAGTTCACCATACTTTTTGTGTTCGTGCGCAACGTGCTGAGCCAATAAATTAAAATCGTCATACACCCACACACACACACATGCAAGGTTGCATTGCTCCATCTTATAATTATTTCTTTCAGCTTTGGTACACTGCGTGATTATTTGTCAGCCATTGAAAGACAGAATGCTAATTGACTCTTCCAGTACGATGATGGATTGCTACCCTGTTCTGACGAATAACAAATGATGGATAGCTCTGGAGGCAGATGCAGGTTTGGGATAATCTCCCCCCCCCCCCCCCCCCCCCTCCCCA